>PVKP010005782.1:40262-87369 GCA_004027715.1 Plecturocebus donacophilus | reverse complement strand
CTTTCCCCGGTTAACAAAGTGAGGGGAGACCTCAGACAGCTGGGGGAAACAAGCATGACATCCCAGCTGCAGGCATTGGGAAAGGTGCTGTCCCAGGTCAGTCAGTTTGTAATGGAAAAAAGCACCTATCTCCCTAGCCGATCCAGTACATCCCTTCCAACCTGGGCACCAGGTCTGGGTGAAGGATTGGAAAAAGAACTGCTGCAGCCTGTTTGTACAGGGCCCCATACTGTAATCTTTGTCACCCCACCTGTCTCAAAGTTGCAGGAGTCGTTCTGTGGGTACACTATTCCAGAGCCAAGAGGGCCCACCCGAACACATTACTGGACCGGTGGACTGCACACCCAGACCCTCGGCACCCCACAAAAATCATGCTCCAGCGAGCTGAATCCTGAGAACTCGTCAAGCCCTGCTCTAGTCACACAACCAGAAGCTGACTAGTCAATGCACGGCCGAAGCTTGAGGAGCCTCCACTGAATCAGCAAATGTGGACTGAAGTCTTAATACTTAGAACTATTGTGACAGTATTTGGTGTTCTACTGTTGTGCTGTCATCATTGTCATCCTTTGAGGGACATTTCTTGTCCATGTCTGGTGTAAAATGTCACTTCCTGTTTTGCTATTAATAGTCTTCCTGGCCCTTGCCTTTGGCCCTTGCCTAATTAACAAACTTCGGTGCTTCTTTGAAGCCATGGTAATTAGAAAAACAAATGCTCAGTTGCTGGCCCTCAGTGGGTACAAGCTGCTAAATACAGGTAGCAGGGTGTAAAAGTGATGCTCTCTAATATCCATAAGAGGGCATCAAAGGGGTGGATGAAGTGGAAATTTCGCCCAGGATTTTGTTAACACATAGCAACTTCCCTATTTTAAAACTGCCCCTGCTTTTCTGCTAATAACTGCCTCTTTCTGCTTCTGTACATCAGCTTATTGCTTACTAGCTAAAAACCTTAAGGAAAACTACCATGTCTTCTAAAACCTGCTGCATTGTCTGAAGTTCTGAGTTACTTCCCCTGCTCCTTCACCTATAAAAACTGTGTGCTTTTCTTAGCCGGGGTCCAGACTTTTGGTTGTGAACCCTTCTGGGCCCGCCGGCGTCATAAAGTGTGTTCCTCCATTTCCCTGAGTGCCGCTTGGGTTTCTTGTCAGGTAAAATTTTCTGCAATAATCTCAACCAAAATGCAAAGTGGATGTATGAGAAAGCCCTATGGCTTCCCTTGGCGGTACTGAACAAATGGCTTAATAAGCCCAAATAGGAAAGTAATAGGCTCCCTGCATATGATCGGGTTAATTCACCCTTTGACCGCGTTCGCTTCTGATCTTTTTTCTTCCACAGTAGTGAATGGGAAGTGCAAATTTGCACATGGAACAGCCCTCTGAAGGGGAAAACTTACCCAGCAGCTGCTGGAATCCTCCTGAAGACTCTCTCACTGCAAGCTGACAGCTGCTGAACTGCAGCACCATCTATCTCCTGGCTGGCATGCAAAATTGGCCCAATAACAAGATGCAGATGAACTGGGCAGGAGAAGAGTTTTCATTTCTGTAACCAGTTACAGGGAGAAGGCCTGGAAATTCACACCAGACCAACTCAAAATTACAAAGTTTTACAGAGATTATATATCTTCTAAGCTATATGTCTATGCGTAAGTGTGCATTCATTTATAGACATAAGTGATTAACTTCTTTTAATATGTAACTAAGGTCTGCATCCTAAGACCTGCCTCTAGATCCTCAGTAAGTTTACTTAATCCAAATAGGTCTAGGTCCTGGGGTGATTACCCTTATCTTATTTCCTGCTAAATCACCAAGGTTTGGGGAGTTCCTTCAGATCACCAATAAAACTTGTTTAATCCTAAATGGGTCTTGTTAAGAATTCCTTTGTTATTTTCTCATACTTTATGGCTCAAGAAAGATGTAGGCAAAACTCTTGGTGGGCTTTTGATACATTCCAGCTTTTGTATAAGGGCACTGGCATTTGCTATTTAACTTAACCACTCTGTCAGTACTGAAACAGTTGTTATGGAGGCCTGCCATAATATTGTCATATGACAGTTGTATATAATTATTACTGAAGTATTACAAATGTTTCTCTTATGAGGCTCCTTGAAAGGCAGGAGCTCCTTCTCATGCATCTCTTTATTCTGGAGTGCCTAATGCAAAATTTGGGACGTTGTAGGCAAATCAACAAATGCTTGTTAGATGACAAAATGCATAAAAAGCAGCTGGGAATATTTGTCTTTTCTTTCTAAGGCATCTATTTATAAACTAGATTCAGACTTAAAAGGAACTCAGCACATCAAATAGCTCACCTTAGTTTTAGCAGCTTTATAAAATATACAAGGAAGACATTACATTTTTTTTTTCTTTTACATCCCTCTTCCCTGTCATTCTGTCTCAATTCTATCTTCTCTGGATTGAACTTGAAACCATCATCACAATCAGCAGATTGTAAATGGTCAGGAAGAAAGGAGTGGGCAGAGGAGTCGCAAATGAAGATCAAGAGAGAGTGAACATAAAGTCAGAAGAAGTAACTGGAAAGAATAGTGTATGAAACCCAAGGAATTTGAATAAGACATCAGATATTTCAAACAGTGTAAGAACTGAGATGCGACCATTAATTTAGCAATAAGAAATTGATTGACAAACTTTGTCAGAGCTTTTTCAATGCAATTGTGTAAACAGAAGCCATAAATTTTAGATAGTTAATGTATGCTATTACAAGAGCTTAGCTGTCAACACAAGGAAAGAGAATGAGAAAGCAAAAGCAGGAATATGCTAGCGGCAAATGAACATTTAAAGGAGTAGTTAACTTTTGTCTTATTTTACTAAAACAAACACTAGAGCACACACATATTCTGAAGGAATAAGACATGCAGTTGAAAATACCCAAGAGAGTAGTAAAAATAATGGGACCTAGAAGAGATAGAGTTGTAAAGTCCTAATTGTACTGAGAGAAGCCTGTAGGCCGTTGTTCCTAAAAGGCATTGGTCAGAACTACTTTTTGAGGCATGAAAGAAGGAAGAGAGGTCAGGTTCCCTTGTATTTACTATTCATTTCCCTCTCTTTTTGATTTCTACCCATTCTCCGCTCTCATTTTAGAGTAAGAACATATATTCTAGGGGAGGATTGGAAAACCTAGCAAAGGCATGAATCATTCCTCCAAAAGCACAGATGTAATCTTTGAAGAAAACACTTTTTTGGCCTTTTGATGTCTGGCTGGGATCCCTGGTATTTCTCAGAGAGTGGCTTAGTTTGTTTGAAAGAAGTACAATAATATCACATCTCACACACCCACACACACACACATACACACACACACACACACACACACATTTGTTATATAACGTGTTTCGATCATATAAATTATGGAAGTTCATGTAAAGAGAGTGAGAAAATACATCTTTTGTTTATTAAAATTATAAAGCCTCAATTTAAAGAATATTGTAGATAAAGAGAAAAGCCTTTTGGCTTCTCTTCTTTGCACTTAGAAATTTAGCCAGTTGTCCTAGGTGAGATATTCTTTATCTTTAATATGCTAAGCTCAATTTTTTTATATGGCTCTATAGCATTAAGTCAGGGCTAAAGTTTTGTGGTACTTTTTTTGTGGTGAACTGTTTTCTGCTGTTTCAAACTTTTGAAGTTAAGCTTAATGTTGTAAACTCCAAATATCTGAAACAGGTCTCAGTCAATGTAGAAAGGTTTGCCAATGTTGAGAATGCACACCCATGATACAGCCTCAGGAGGTTCTGATGACATGTACCCAAGGTGGTCAGGGCACAACTTGGTTTTATACATTTTAGAGAGGCATAAGACACCAATCAATATATGCAATATGTACACTGGGACCTTCAAGAAAGACAGAAAAACTGCAAACAGAGTAGGGGCTTCCAGGTCACAGGTAGGTAAAAGACAAAATATTGTATGCTTTTTTTCCTCATTAGCCTTTCCAAAAGGAGGCAATCAGATATTCATTTATCTCAGTCAACAGAGGAATGACTGAGTAAAATGGCAGGCAGGTTTGCCCTTAGAAGTTCCCAGCTTGACTTTTCCCTTTAGCTTAGTAATTTTGGTGCCCCATGATTTAATTTCCTTTTACATTTTCCCCATTTGCTTTTTAAAATCACTGGGAGAAAGCATTTTAGAAGAAAATGAGTCTCTGGTTTCAGGGTTCATCTGATTTCTTACGACTAAGAAGGTTTATTCCTAGATGAGTAAATCTCAAGTCATTAGAAAAACTCTTTTTTAGCAGATTGTGAAGTCTCATGTCCTATGAAGATAAACAACAAGAGGAAACAAAAAAAATCACCAAAAATCAATACTCCGTGAAAACCATACATCAGTAGGCAAGTGTGAAAGTGGCTTATGTATGTAAATAGGTTGCTGTCATTTTCTTCTGAAGTTTAAGTTGTCTAGCTTCAGATCACAGGGCTTTAGGAAAGCACAGCTTAGTTTTCAGTAATTTAAAATTAGGAACATTGGAGGGAAAAAGGAAAAGAAAGAAGAAAAAAATGGAAACATTATTTTGAAATTTAGTCCAAGCTGTAGAAAATAATAAAGATTGGAAAACATTAGACGAGACTAGATTCTAACAACAGGTGTACTATACTTTTTGAAACATAATTTTTATGTCTTTAGTTTCCCATTTTTACCAAAGACAAATTATGGTTGAAACAACTTGCTTTATTATACTTGGCCAGATTGTTATTATTTATTTTATATAATTTTTTAATTTTCATAAGTTTTTGGGGAACAGGTGGTGTTTGGCTACTTGAATAAATCCTTTAGTGGTGATTTGTGAGATTTTGGTGCACCTGCCATCTGAGAAGTTTACACTGTACCCAATTTGTAGTCTTTTATTTCTCAACCACTTTCCACCCATTCCCCTAAGTCTAAGAAGTCCATTGTATCATTCTTATGCCTTTACATCCTCATAGCTTAGCTCCTCCTTATGACTGGGAACATATGATATTTGGTTTTCTGTATCTGAATTACTTCGCTTAGAATAATGGTCTCTAATTCTGGAATGCCATTATTTTGTTCCTTTTCATGGCTGAAGAGTATTTCATATCATATATATATATATATATATATATATATGTGTGTGTGTGTGTGTGTGTGTGTGTGTCACAATTTCTTTATACACTCATTGCTTGATGAGCATATATTTGGACTGGTTTTATATTGCAATTGTGAATTGAGCTGCTATAAACAGGTATGTGCAAGTATCATTTTTGTGTAATGACTTCTTTTTCTCTGGGTAGATATCCAGTAGTGGTATTACTGGATTGAATGGTAGTTCTACTTTTTGTTCTTTAAGAAATTTTCACAATGTTTTCAATAGTGCTTGTACTAGTTTACATTTTGACCAGCAGTGTAAAAGTGTTCCCTTTTGACTGCATCCCTTCAAACATCTATTTAAAATTTTTTTTATTATGATTATTTTTTACAGAAGCAAGGTATATTGCATTGCAGTTTTGATTTGCAGTTCCCTGGTCATTAGTGATGTTGAGTATTTTCTTATATGTTTGTTGGTCATTTGTGTGTCATCCTTTGAGAATCATTCTTCACAGAACTAGAAAAGACAATCCTAAAATTCATACAGGGCCATAAAAGAGCCCACATATCCATAGTAAAAGTAAATGAAAAGAACAAATCTGGAGGCATCACATTACCTGATATCAAACTTTACTATAGTACGATAGTCACAAAAACAGCATGGTACCAGTATAAAAATTGGCACATAGACCAATGGAACAGAATACAAAACCCAGAAATAAAGCCAAATAATCATAGCCAATTGATCTTTGACAAAGCAAACAAAAACATAA
The DNA here is from genome assembly GCA_004027715.1 of Plecturocebus donacophilus. Lineage (NCBI taxonomy): Eukaryota > Metazoa > Chordata > Mammalia > Primates > Pitheciidae > Plecturocebus > Plecturocebus donacophilus. Next base: position 81,545 of record PVKP010005782.1, on the reverse strand, counting down.
AGTTGGAAAATGACACCCTATTCAACAAATTGTGCTAGGATATTTGGCAAGCCACATGTAGAAGAATAAAATTATAACCTCATGTCTCTCCATATACAAAAATCAATTCAAGATGCATCAGACTTAAATCTAAGATGTGAAACCATAAAAATCCTAGAAAATAGCATTAAAAAAAAAACTTCTAGATATTGGCTCTGGCAAATACTTAATGTCAAAAAACCCCAAAGCAAATGCAACAAAAATGATAAATAGGTGAGACTTAATGTAACTAAAATATTTCCACACATCAAAAGAAACAATCAGCAGAGTAAACAGATAACACACAAAGTGGGAGAACATCTTCAGAATCTATACATCCAGTGAAAGACAGATATCCAGAATCTACAAAGAGCTGAAACAAATTAGCAAGCGAAAAACAAGCAATTCTGTAAAAAATGGGCTAAGGACATGAATAGACAATTCTTGGGCAGATTATTGGTATAATAATATTTATTATATTATTTATTATATTTATATAATAATAAAAATAAATATTATTATTGGTATAATAATATTTATTGGTAGCAGTAATATTTATTTTTCACACAGGCTTTTACAATTGGCTTTGATGCAACTTTGTTCCATTAAAGGAATCTCAGATAAGACTTTTTAAAGCCAAGTCCAGCCATAGATTTGTACCATCAAATACCTGTGAGTTGGGTGAATTCCTCTTCTCTTGAGGTTCCAAGATCCCTTGGGGTTCCCTACCCTGTCAGAAAGTGACACTTTTTACTTGCCCCAGACCAAGAACCCTATACAGGGACTGTGTAGGGTAGACAAGGTATGAGGCTAGTTTCCCCAAGTTTTTTTATTCTTATTTTTTTATTTTTTTAGATTATTTATTTTTTTTTAATTTTTTCACTCTGTTGCCCAGGCTGGAGTGCAGTGGTGCAATTTTGGCTCACTGCAACCTCTGCCCTCTGGGTTCGAGCACTTCTCCTGCCTCAGAACTCCCAAGTAGCTGGGATTGCAGGTGCCTGCCACTGTGCCTGGCTAATTTTTGTATTTTTAGTAGAGACGGGGTTTCATCATCTGGGCCAGGCTGGTCTTGAACTACTGACCTCATGATCCACCCTCCCCAGTCTCCCAAAGTGCTGGGGTTACAGGGATAAACCACTGTGGCCAGCCTCCCAAAGAAGTTTTTTTGGCTCTATAAGTCAAGTTTGATTCCTTAAGGGAAAGCACACCATTTTAGTCAAAACCTTGGTTTTAAAAAAAACCCAGCATCTCCAATAGTGTCCTGTTGCAAAGGAAAACAAAAACATTATTATTGCACCTATGCAAATAACTATATTGCCATAAGTTAAGAATACTCACAAATACTTTTCAAATTCAGGAGAAATCAGGTAGAGAGAAACAAAAATTCTCCAAATTTTATTCAGAGGAGTATTATTTACTCAATTGCTACAAGTTGTTAATAACTCAAAAAAAAAAAAAAGAAAAGAAAAAGCTCATTCTTTGACTCTGAAAAACAAAACAAAGGATCAGCAATGTTTTAAGCCAAAAAGTTTAAAAATATTAATTCAGTCTTCTATTAGTTTAGTCTAGGCAGTTAACTCCTTTTCTGCTTGATATTCCATGAACATTCCAGCTCTCCATGAGAGTCTTGACAGTTTCTCCTCTGTTCTTATGTTACAATCTCCAAGGTTATCAGAACCCTGCAATCAAAAACACCTGTTATCTGGGTGTGGTGTTTCTCATTTGTAATCCCAGCACTTTGGGAGGCCAAGGCAGGTGGATCACTTGAGATCAGGAGTTTGAGACCAGTCTGGCCAACATGGTAAAACTTCATAACTACTAAAAACACAAAATATTAGCCAGGCATGGTGGTGGGCACCTGTAATCCCAGCTACTCAGAAGGCTGAGGCAGGAGAATTCCTTGAACCTGGGAGGCAGAGGTTGCAGAGAGCCGAGATCACGCCATTGCACTCCAGCCTGGGAAACAAAAGCAAAACTTCAACTCACACACACAAAAAAGCACCTGTTAGGGTTTTATAGCTGATTATAAATCCATCTTCTAGAGAGGACCAAAGCAAGACAATTGTCTGTGGATGACAAAACATTTTAAAGCAGACATAGTTAAAGACACAATTTACAAGAAAACTTGTTACCTTGGTGGCCCACAATAATTTAACATAACGATGATAATTATTATTGCTAATGTGCACCTAGTCCTATCAGAATTACAGAATTTTCCCATAATTTTTAAACACATATTAATAACATATTTATACAAATACAGACCAAAGAAAGCCAAACACCACTTTATGTTCTAAATGCTTCCTGTATGAATTTTATACCAAACTTTTTTTGTTTTTGTCCTTAGGGAACCTAACATCTTAAAGGATTAATTAAATCAGAAAAACACATAATTTAACATTTCATTTGAAAAGTCTTTTCAAATATCAAAGGTTTAAAACACTTGATATCACAAAATAGGATCAGAAGTCTTTGTAAAATAAGTTACTCATTTAACCAAACTGATAACTCAAAGATTGAAAAAAATAAAAGGGAAATCTTTCATTCTTTGAGAGAGGAGACTTAATTTTTCTAACAATAAGCATGAATAGAAACAGCATGAAGCCAATTAAATATTTTTTGAAAATTTTATAAACAATTTATAAAATTTTAATATTGACCATAAGTTACATCTTCCATAAACTATTGATAGTGTTTATTAAAAAGTCAGTTAATGCTTCTAGAAAATCTTGTGATTCTGACACAGGGGCCCATATGCTGGTCTTGCCTCAGTGTGCCCTTGACATTAATGGTTACTTTGTAGAGAAACTAAACTATTTTGTCTCTCAAAATTGGTCCTTACAGTCTCATGTGCCCACCTCTTCCATGATAGTCCCTTGGCCTTCAGAAGTTGAAGAGTTTTAATTTCTGGCCCAGTGTTTCAAAAAATTTATACTTATTGGCATCTTCTTTCAAGTCTGAAGATGAGGCTTTAATTGCTATCAGTGTTTAAGATTTGGCAAGACTTGGTGTCCATTTCAGTCAGAACCAAGAGTCAAAGCCCTGCAACTCAATGCCACAAGGACATTTAAAGCACATACAGAAAGATACACAGTTGTAATAAATTTACATTAAAAAAATTCTTAATCCCATTTTTTTTTAAGAAAACCAAAACTTAATAACAATGGCATAGGAATTATTTTGATAGAGCATAAAATCTGTTAGTACAGTTACCAAAAGGTAAAATAAAATAATTTCTGCAGTGCACAGGATATTTATGTTGGAAGAAAATATTTTCTTTAGACCTTTAAGAGAATATTGCTACCATCAGGCCACAACAAACAGAACCCAACAGGAAGAAATAAATGATATGAGCTGAAAAGGAATAGAATTGCATTATTATTTCACAAATTTTAAAAGGGGAGAGAATACTGAAAACAGTGAGATGCAATAAAATTTAAACTTTGGGTTAAAAATAATTAAAATCTCTTATAATTTATTAAGAGTAAATCAATCCCTTAAAAATTGTATTGTTATAACCAATTCTTTGTGTATAAGTGTTTTTTACATTAAACCCAATCCTTAGAAAAAAACATTATAAATTTCTTTTAATTGTAGACAATTTGATAATATAAGATTTAAAAAAAAATCTTATTGTTACCTACACAGACTATTCATGACATGCTTAGACTTTCTTATTTGTCCCTCTGTCTTAAGCAATCAGTCATTTTATTCTAGAACTAAATTTACCATAAAAGATCATTTCTCATATAAAATTATTTATCTTTAAGCTTTCTTACCATAAAGTAACTCTTTATTTCTATAACTTTCTTTACATCTCCCTTATTTCCTGATTCCTTTTACTATCTTTAACACATGACCTTTAAATAAGCTTTCAATTAGACAAAAATTATTCATCTTTTTAAAAAGGACACTTATTTTTAAAAAGAATGTTTTCCTACAACATATTTTTATTAGAAAATACCCAAATAGTATAATATCTATTATTTAATTTAATACAACTTTACATTCTAAATTCTGGCAAATTTGTCTACAAGTTACCTAATTATTTTATTTGCTTGCCTAGATTATTTATGAAAAGTGCAATAGTCATCATTTGAAGTTGTGAAATTACCATTGCAAAATTATAACTGAGACAGTGAAAAAGACCCTATCTAACTGACTCGATCTGGCTTCTAACCTCCAAGCTGTCCTTTTTTATCCCTGGGCATAGGTCAAACTAACTTTTTGAAGTACTTAGTTTATAGTTTAGCTTTGAAAACAAGATGATAAGGTCTAGGATTTATAGTTTTTCAAACCCTCTTCCAAATTTTGACATCTTATAGTATTTGGCAGGAATATGTATAAAATGGCTTGATTAATAAATGTAAACAAAAATGTGTACTTGAAAGTCTTAAGACATTTCTAATATTACTTTACCAATAATTTTAAAGCTGGCTTATTGATTAAATATTTTACTTAGGACACAAAAGCTTGAAAAAGGATTTGACTGATCTTTTGTGTTTTCTGATAAAGTATTTGATTTAAGCACTTTTATTTTTCTTTAAGCCAATTAATTATAGCTCTTTTATACATTTTTAGTAATAAAAATTGTATCCACAACACACAAATTCATATATGTATTATGCATACTATTAGAAGTATATCTTATAGATTCATAAGACTTCCTTTTTTTTCCCTATCTTAGATTTGTTGCAAACAATTGATAACCTATTTTATTACCTTGTCAGTTGTCAGCTAAAGAGATCTAAATGTGCAAATTGAGGAAAACAACCCTTAGGTGAAAAAATCAGATAGCAAAATTTACATCTCAAGGTACAGAGAGTAAAAGCCTGGTGGTGCTAGAGTGAACTGAAAGATGGTAGCTGTATTAGTCCACTTTCATGCTGCTGATAATGACATACTTGAGTCTAGGTAATTTGTAAAGAAAAAAAGGTTTAATGGACTCACAGTTCCACATGGCTGGTGAGACCTTACAATCATGACAGAAGGCAAAAGACACATTTAACATGGTGGCAGACAAGAGAGTATAAGAGCCAAGTGAACAGGGTTTCCCCTTATAAAACCATCAGATCTAATGAGACTTATTAACTAATAGGAGAACAGTATGGGGAAACCACCCACATGATTCAATCATCTTAAACCAGGTCCTTCCAAAAACATGGGGAAGTTATGTGGGCTATAATTCAAGATGAGATTTGGATGTGGGCACAGCCCAACCATGTTATTCCACCCCTCGCCCCTCCCAAATCTCATGTCCTCAAATTTCTAAGCAAATCATGCCTTTCCATTCGTTTTCCAGAGTATAAACTCATTTCAGCATTTACTCAAAAGTCCATAGTTCTAAGTCTCATCTGAAACAAGGAAAGTCCCTTCTACCTGTGAGGTTGTACAATTAAAAGCACATTAGTTATTTCCTTGTGCACTCTCCTAGCAGAGGTTGTCCATGAGGGTCTCACTCCTGCAGCAACTTCTGCCTGGACATTCATGTGTTTTTCTACATCCTCTGAAATCTAGGTGGAGGTTCTCAAACCTCAGTTCTTGACTTCTGTGTACCTGCAGGCTCAACACTATTTGGAAGCTGCCAAGGTTTGGGGCTTACATCCTCTGAAGCCATGACCTAAGCTTTAACTTGGTCTCTTTTAGCAATGATTAGAGTGGTTGGGATGCAGGGCACCAAGACCCTAAGCTGCACACAGCAGGGAGGCTATGGGCCTGACCCATAAACCTTGTGTTTCTCCTTGGCCTCTGGGCCTATGATGGGAGGGGCTACCTCAAGTGTCTCTGACATGCTCAGGAGGCATTTTTTCTATTGTTTTAGTGAGTAACATTTGGCTCCTCATTACTTATGAAAATTTTTGCAGCTAGCTTAAATTTCTCCTCAGAAAATGAGTTTTTTTCCTATCACATTGCCACATTTCAAATTTTCCAAACTTCTATGCTGTTTCACTTTTAAAACTGAATGCTTTTAATAGGACTCAAGTCAAATTTGGAATGCCTTGCTGCTTAGAAATTTCTTCTGTCAGATACCCTAAATCATCTTCCTCAAGTTCAAAGTTACACAGATCTCTAGACCAGGGGCAAAATGCCACCAGTCTTGTTGCTAAAACACAGCAAGGGTCCACATTATTCCAGTTCCCAACAAATTCCTCATCTCCATCTGAGGCCACCCCAGATCCAATTTCACTGTCCACATCATTATCAGCATTTTGGTCAAAGGCATTCAACAAGTCTCTAGAAAGTTCCAAACTTTCCCCCATTTTCCTGTCTTCTTGAGCCCTCCAAACTGGTCCAATTTCTGCCTGTTACCCAGTTCTAAAATCACTTCCACATTTTCGTGTATCTTTACAGCAGCTCTCCAATACTCTGTACCAATTTACTGTATTAATTTGTTTTTATGCTGCTGATAAAGACATACATGAGAATGTGTAATTTATAAAGAAAAGGATGTTTAATGGACTCACTGTTCCACATGGCTGGGGAGGCCTCACAATCATGGTGGAAGGTGAAAGGCACATCTTACATGGTGGCAGAAAAGATAGAATGAGAGCCAAGCAAAAGAGGTTTCCCCTTTATAAAACCATCAGATCTCGTGAGACTTTCTCACTACCATGAAAACAGTACAGGGGAAACTGCCACCATAATTCAATTATCTTCCACTGAGTTGCTTCTAAAACACATAAGAAATAGGGGAACTACAATTCAAGATGAGATTTGGGCCAAGACACAGCCAAACCATATCAGAAGTCAAATCAAACATAAAATCATAGAAATCCATAACGGCATTATATTAGAAACCAGTTTTATTTAGATAGGAACGATCTGTCTTTTTTTTTTATTTTTGAGATGGAGTCTCACTCTGTCACCCAGGCTGGAGTGCAATGGTGTGATTTTGGCTCACTGCAACCTCTGCCTCCCAGGTTCAAGTGATTCTCTTGCCTCGGCCTCCTGAGTAGCTGGGATTACAGGCACATGCCACCGTGCCCAACGATCTGTCTTTTAACTGAATCTCTGAGCTCTAGGCAGAGCCCACACTGAATACTGGGTCTCCAAAAAGAGAGAATTATTATGAGGGTAGATCATATGATGCTTTTACAGTGCACTTATAATCCTTTTTAACAAAGACATTTCTAAGTGACTAAACTACATTCTTTCTTAAAAATCCAAGAGTAGCCTCTTTTGAAATGACTATTTTAGTCAAAAAATTTGATAACACAATACAAAAGCAAGCAGTTTATGAGCTTAAACAAACTTGTCTGTTTATGCCCTTGCAGTTCCATAAGGAAAAACAGAGTTTTCTCCCCAAAGGGATTCTGGAGAAAACCTCAACTGCAGGGCCCTTTCTATACCCCTTTTCAGCAGGCAATAGCTAAAGAGCAACTGATGCCTGTGTCCCAACAGCAGTTGGGCTTTCCTGTTCAGAGGGGGGACTGAGGGAATGTATTCTCTTCCTGGGTCCACAAGGGGGTGTAGTTTCAAAGGCAAGAACTTCCCAGTGCCATACCTCCATCCACGTCTCCATCCAGGAGACTAGAGGCCTTTGTTTAACTTTCAAGCACATGAGGAAAAAAATCAAAGATCAATCACTCCAGCAGAAGTTTAAAGGAACTCCTTTCATAGGACAGAAAACTTGAATGGGGCAGGAATTACTCCCAGGTTTAAAGTCCCCTTCCCCCACAAAAGTTCGGACTCCATTTCTGGATCCCCTTCCACGACATCATGGGAGCTGCTCTCTCTATTTCTTTCTCCTTTTTCTCTCTCTGCCTAAATAAATCACTTTCTGCCAAACTCTTTGGGGTCTGATATTTACTTATGAGCTCACTGTGCCTGGTGGGGTCTTCTCCCCCATTCTTGGGTGAGTAAGGGACAAAGAACCTTGAAGAACACATCTTACTGGGGAGCTGAGCCTCCCCAGGGTCCTGGAACCTGGTCTCATAGGTACACCTGGAGATAAGAGATTACTAAATATCATATACCCACATGTAATCTCTGGCACTAATTATGATATCTTGTATTTAAAGATTTTTCAACAATAGAAAAAATAAAACTCAAAGGATATTTGAAAACATGACTGCATTTCAGAATAACTTTGAATGTCCAAACACTTAATTATCTTTACATTGCTGATAGTAAAACATGTTTACAGACAATAAAATATAGGTTTATCTAGGGAAAATATTTTTCAGACAAAATTAAAAATAGGCTTCTCTCCAGATATATCCAAACACTTTATTTCAGTCATTTATTTAATCTTCTTATCTATATTGTTTTGCATAAGAAAATACTACTACAATACTATTACTACTAAGAATAACTACATTATTAAGATAATAATTTGCATAATAGGGTCAATCTGAGGGACTGTGCTAAGGAATAAGAAACTTCTGTTCCTGAGTCCATAAGGGGCATTGTCTCAAAGGCAGGAGCTTCCCAGTGCCATGCCTCCATCCACATCCCCATCTGGGAACGTAAAGTTCTTTGTCTGACTTTTCTGTGCATGGGTTAGGTAGCAATTCCAGGTGAGTTTCTTTGTTCCAAAAAGCCTGCCGAAAGCTCTGGAATGAGGGGGCTCTAATTGTAGACTGAGCAGCCAATTCCATGTCAAAGTCAAAGATCAATCACTCCAGCAAAGTTTGAAAGAACTCCTCTCATTGGACGAGAACATGAATGGGGCAGGAATAACACCAAGGTTAAAAACCCACTGCTCATTACCTATAGGGATTCCTCCCTTGGATTCCCTCCCATGGCAGCATGGGAGCTGTCTCTCCTTCTCTCTCTCTCTCTCTCTTTCTCTGCCTAATAAATCGCTCTCTGCTAAATTCTTTGGATCTGCAATATTTATTCAAATGGTAAGCTCACCATGCCTCTGGGGCCTTTTTCACATTCCTGGGATAAGAGAGGCCAAGGACCTGGGCACATTGGGGAAAACATCCAATCAGAGAACAGGAAATGTCTTTGGGATTCCCCCACCACTCTGTTCCAATCCCCCAGTTACATCTTTGTTGAGCACGGGGAGGGAGCTAAGCCCCTGTGCCCAGCCCCAGTTACAAATCTACATTTAAAAAAATTCCTAAATATATATTAACTGAATGTAGGCAACAATATTATTTTTACATTACCTGTTTTTTTTTTAAGTTTCACATTTAAAAAATCTTACATTTTAAATATTTGGTGTATACATTATTAAGTTTTCTGTGTTTGATGGGTAAATGTTGTCAGCAGAATATAAAGATATCACATTGCCTACTATTCTTTTTTGTCTTACTCAGTTTCTTTAGAAAGCTCCCTGCAATATTTGGCATTCAGGTCATTTGAAAAGTTGATTAAGACTGTTTAAGTGAGAAATGGAATGAGGAGGGATGGTCAACAGAGCAGTTGAAAAAAATGACCCAGGAGGAAGAGATAAGAGGTTTTGTAAAAGCCTTTAAGATTTTGCATCTTTGGTTTCTTTATTTTAAAGCCAATTTAAAAACTTTAAGAAAGACATCTCACACACACACACACACACACACACACACACACAATAGTATAAGTATCCTTGTATACCAGTCTTAGAAGTAACAAATATTAACTTTTACTTCTTTGTGCCTCATATCTTTATATAAACCATTTGTAGGTTACAAATAAGATTAAAGGCCTCTTATTCCCATTTCCTTTCCTTTCCTACTACTATGTAATAATTCACTGAACATATACTCACAGTTCATTTACTCTTTCCTTTACTAAAGAACACATAATTTTGTGTTTTTTGTTTTGTTTTGTTTTGTTTTGTTTTGTTTTCAAACTTTTATTTTCAGTTCAGGAGGACAAATGCAGGTTTGTTACATAGGTAAACTTGTTCCATGGGGATTTTTGTACAGATTACTTTATCACACAGGTATTAAGCCTAGTACCTATTAGTTATATTCCCTGGTCCTCTCCCTCTTCCTACCTACCACCCTCTGAAAGGCCCCAGTGTGTGTTGGTTTCCTCTATGTGTCCATGAATTTTCATTATTTAGCTCCCACTTACAAATGAGAACAATAACACATAGTTTAATGCAACTTTTTGCTATTAAAAATAATGGTGCTATATACATATTTCTTGGTGCACAAATACAAAAGTTTGTCCAGAATGTATAACTGCAAGAAGAATTTATGAGTTCAAGGACTACCAGTTTTCATTTCTAATGGTTATTTTCAAATTTCTCTCTAAAAGCAACTAAATCAATTTGCACTCCTGTCTGTAGAGTGTAAGAGTTCATGTTTTCCCACATTCTTCTCAACACATTTTTTAAAAGAATAATCAATTTCTTATTTGACTATTTGGTAGCTGATAAATGATAATTTACTATTGCTCGATTGCTGGTTCTCTGATTCCTAGAGATTAATTTCTTTTCTACCTCTCCAGGCCATTCAGCTTGTCTCCTGAATTTCTTGTTTATTGTATTTCTTGTCTCTTTTTCTAGTGTAATGTTTGTCTTTGTCTAAGTCCTTCTAATATTCTCAATATTACTAATATTCCAATATTCTAATATTCTGAAGTTTTGTGAATATATACACCTATATAATCCACACCCCATCCAATATTCTGAATATTAGGACTTGGGGAAAGACAAACATTCTAATTTGTCTTTTGTATATGTGGTAAATGTTTTTTCTAAGTATATTTTGAGTTTTTAACAAAGGTTTTGGTGATTCTTTTCATGTAAATTCTATGTATTGACATGGTCAGAGAGAGATCCAAGATGGTCGACTACTAGCAGCTCAGTGAAAATGCAGAGATCGAGTGGGCGCCACACTTCCAGACAAATTTTTGTTGCATGCTGACCAGGAGATTCCCAGTGGAAGAGCCTCATGGGTTGCTAGCACAACCCTTTTGGCTGGCGTGGCTGTTCTTGGTGCAGAGTAAACGGGACTGGGTGTCCGTTTGGTTGAAGCTTAGAGCTCCGGGAAGGCAGAGTCGCCCATTCAGCCGATTGAAAAAGGGACTGAAGATGGAAGCCAGACTGGAGACTCCCGGGCAGAAAAGCACCACGAATCTCAATGCCACTGTTTCAGCCAGTGCTGTGGGTCGCCGCAGTGAAAATTACATAGATTCTGGCACTGGGAATCAACAAACTGGACGTCCACTCAGAGACCTAATTTGAAAGTCGGTAATTACAAAGATGACAGGTGGATAAATCCACAAAGATGGGAAGAAACCAGGGTAAAAAGACGGAGAACACCCAAAATCAGAATGTATCTCCTTCTACAGAGGATGGCAGTTCCTCATCAGCAATGTAACAAGGCCTGATGGAAAACGAGTGTGATGAATTAACAGAATCAGGCTTCTGAAGGTGGATAATAAGAAACTTCTGTGAGCTAAAAGAACATGTTCTAACCCATTGCAAAGAAACTAAGAATTTTGAAAAAAGGTTTGACAAAATGCTAACAAGAATAGACAATTTAGAGAGGAATATAAATGAATTAATGGAGCTGAAAAACACAATATGAGAAATCCGTGAAGTATCCACAAGTTTTAACAGTCAGATTGATTAAGCAGAAGAAAGGATAACAGAGGTCACAGACCAACTTAATGAAATGAAACAAGAAGACAAGATTAGAGATAAAAGGGTAAAAAGGAATGAGCAAAGTCTCCAAGAAATATGGGACTATGTGAAAAGACCTAATTTACCTTTGATAGCTGTACCTGAATGTGACGAAGAGAATGAATCCAAGCTGGAAAATATTCTTCAGGATATTATCCAGGAAAACTTTCCTAACCTAGTAAGGTATGACAATATTCATCTCCAGGCAATACAGAGAACACAACAAAGATATTCCTCAAGAAGAGCAACCCCACGACACATAATCATCAGATTTACTCGGATTGAAATAAAGGAGAAAATACTAAGGGCAGCCAGAGAGAAAGGTCAGGTTACCCATAAAGGGAAGCCTATCAGTCTCACAGCAGATCTATCAGTAGAAACCCTGCAAGCCAGAAAAGAGTGGGGGTTAATATTTAACATCCTTAAAGAAAAGAACTTTCAACCCAGAATTTCATATCCAGCCAAACTAAGTCTCACAAGTGAAGGAAAAATAAAATTTTTTGCAAATAAGCAAGAACTCAGAGATTTTATTACCACCAGGCCTGCTTTACAACAACTTCTGAAAGAAGCACTACACACAGAAAGGAACAACTAGTATCAATCATCCCAAAAACTTACCAAAAGGTAAAGAGTATCACCATAATGAAGAATCTACATCAACTAACAGGCAAAACAGCCAGCTAGCATCAAATGATAGTATTAAATTCACATATATCAATATTAACCCTAAATTTAAATGGATTAAATGCCCTAATCAAAATATACAGTTAGACAAATTGAATAAAAAGTTAAAACCTACTGGTACGCTGTATCCAGACCTATCTTATATGCTAGACACAAAGACTCAAAATAAAGGGATGGAAGAAGATTCACCAATCTAATGGAGAGGAAAAAAAACAAAAAAAAAACAAAAAAACAGGAATTGCAACTTTCGTCCCTGATAAAATAGACTATATTAGCAACAAAGACTAAAAGAAACAAAGAAGGACATTATGTAATGGTAAAAGGATCAAAGTAACAAGAAGAGCTAATGATCCTAAATATATATGCACCCAATACAGGAGCACCCAGATATATAAGCCAAGATTTTAATGACTTATAAAGAGACTTAGACTCCTGCACAATAATAGTGGGAGATCATTACATTGTCAATATTAGATAGATCAATGAGATAGAAAATTAATGAGCACATCCACGACTTGAACTTAGACCTGAAACAAGTAAATTTAATAAATATTTACAGAATTCATCACTCCATATCCACAAAATGTACATTTTTCTCAGTATCATATCACACCTATTCTAAAAGTGACCACATAATTGGAACTAAATTCTTTCTCAATAATTGCATAGCATTCCACAGATTTAAATGAAATATTGATTGGCTGTTTGTTATTTTCTTACCTTATTCCTTCCTGTCTCCATTGTTAAGTATAATTATTGGCATAAAAGAGGTTTTTAATACCTATATTTAGATTATATTCTAGCCTGAGCAATAGAGCAAGATTCTCGTTCTCTCTCCCCCTTTCTCTTTTTCTTTTTTCTCTCTTTTATTCTTCCTCTTTTTTTCTCTCTTTTATCCTTCTTTTTTTTCTTTCTTTTTCTCTAAAAAAAAAAATATGGTCCATGTATTTTCTAGATGAATTTTCTTTGTATCTTGTCAAAAATATTGTTTTACCTTAAGATTCTAATTATAATATGCTATGGGTTGGTTCTTTTGTTTTGTTTTTGAGATGGAGTTTTACTTTTGTTGCCCAGGCTGGAGTGCATGGTGTGATCCCAGCTCACTTCAACCTCCACCTCCCAGGTTCAAGTGATTCTCCTGCCTCAGCCTCCCAAGTAGTTGACATGTGACAACATACCCAGCTAATTTTGTATTTTTAGTAGAGATGGGATTTCTCCGTGTTGGTTAGGCTGGTTTTAAACTCCTGACCTCAGGTGATCTGCCTGCCTCAGCCTCCCAAAGTGCTGGGATTACAGGCATGAGCCAGCACACCTGGCCTATGCTATATTTTTTTAAGCACTAGTTATGGTTTCATCCTTTTTAATTTTTTTTTAATTCAACTGAAACATATTTTGTGTATATGATCTTAAATATGAATATACCTTTACTTTTTCTCCCATGGTTAAAGTTTTTCAAACATCATTTATTGAACTAGTTATCCTTACCCACTAATTAGAAATGTCACTTTCAAATTCCTGTATATACTTAAGTGTATATTCTCTACTCAATTTAATCTATGCTACTCAATTTAATTAATCTATATCTATTCTTGCACAAATATCACACTTTTTCAAATACTAAAACTTTATAATTAATGTTGATATTTAGCATGTAACTCTTTCCTTGTCCCTGGTGCTTTATTATTATCGAAATTGTTTTATATACTCTTAAAGCTTTAGTCTTCCATTATTAATATTTCCAAACTTTTATGAACAATTTCCAAACATACAAGATATTTGAAAGAAATTTATGTTGAATGTGCCCACCATTTAAACTCATCATTAACATTTCACTATAATGTTTTATCTCATATTTATTCATTTAACAATTATTCTGTCTATCCATTAATACATATTATTCTGGAGATGAGTATTTCAAAGTAAATTGTGAACATTAGTACTTCCCCAAAATACTTCTGCATGAATATAATTAGAGTTCAATATTTGCTTAAAGCTTCTTTGTCTTTTGATGTAAAATTTAGATATAATAAAATTTACAAATTGTAAGTGTACATAGCCAAAGGTTTTATTAATATATACACCTCTATATCCACACTCCATCAAGATAGATAACATTGCCATCACCCTAGAATGTCACCTTATGCTTTTTTCCAGTCAACAACTCTACTATCTTTCCCAGAAGCAGCCTAGGATTGCTTGCTGTTGTTTTCAAAATTCAATTAGTTTTGTATTTTTAGAAGTATGTGAAAATTGAACCACACAGTATATACTCCTTTTTGTAACGTTTTTTCACTCATCATAATGTTTGTGAGATTCATCAGTGTTGTTGCATGTGCCAGTAGGCCATTTTTTTTCATTGCTGGGTAATATTCCATTTGATTAATATAAGATTTTATTTATTAATTCTTCTATTAATAGATATCTAGCCTGTTCCCAATTGTTGGCTATTATTAAGAAATTTGCCAAGAATATTTTTTGTGTGAGTACATGCTTTTATTTCTCTTCAATTAATATTTGGGAGTAGAATTTTGAATTATAGAGTACAGTCAATATTAATTTTAGAATACATTTCTGAACATTCTCGAGTTTATGATTAAAATTTGATTGAATTTCAGATTAATTTAGGGAGAATTAACAGCTTTATAACATTCACTTTCCACCTATTAATATTTAATCAGCTTGTGTCATTTTACTCAATAATACTTAATTAATTAATTAATTTTGAGATGGAGTCTCACTCTGTTGCCAGGCTGGAGTGCATTGGCACAATCTTGGCTCACTGTAACCTCCACCTCGCAGGTTCAAGTGATTCTCCTTCCTTAGCCTCCCTAGTAGCTGGAATTACAGACACCTGCCACCACACACAGCTAATTTTTGTATTTTTAGTAGAGACAGGGTTTCACCTTGTTGGACAGGATAATCTCCATCTCCTGACTTCATGATTCCCCCATCTTAGCCTCCCAAAGTGCTGGGATTACAGGCATGAGCCACCATGCCTGGCCTATTCAATCATTTTTTATAGCTCTCTTTTTATATGTCTTGTACAGTTTTGCTAGAAAACTCATAGTTATCTTGACATTGTGGAAAGTAGTTTTTTGCTGTTACATTGTCTTCTTGGTTAATTTTGATAAATTGGAAAACTATTGACTTTTATATATTTATAATGTGTCTAGCCAACCTATGACCTATCTTAATAGTTCAAATTAAGCACAAATGCTCATGGGCTTTTTATTTAGACATACAATCTATAGAAAAGTAAAGTTTTTTTCTCTCACCACAACAGTTATTTCAAATCTATGTGCTTTTATTTTTCCTTTTATTATAACGTGGCCTACAAAGTTCAGTATAGTGTGAAATAGTTGCAGTGAAAGTAGACAATGATCTTGTTTTCATATTATGTTTAGTGGTAATCCTTACAATTGTATACCATTAGTGGTGCTGTTTGCTACAATATATTTGAGAGGTGCCCTTTATCAGTTAAGGGAGTTTCCAGTTGTTTCTGGTTTGCTAATACAATATTTTTTTCATAAATAAATAGAGAACTTGAAAAACTGCTTTATCTGCCTCTGTTAAGATTATGTTTTCTTTCCTTTCTAGCCTGTTAACGTGGTCAATTATATTGGTAAGTTTTTCTGATTTTGAAATACTTTTGTATGTCTGCAATAATCCTTATTTGGTCATACACACAGTGATTAATTCAGTTTGGTAGTATTTTACTTAGCTTTTTACATCTATGCTCATTAGTGAGATTAGTCTATAGTGTTCTAGTCTTAAATATTCTTTAGTTTTTACTGTCAAATGAGTTTATTTTTTTTCCCCTCTTTTTCTATTTATTGAACAATTTAATCTCAAATTTTTCTTAAGTCTTGTATCCCTTATGCTATGGATTCTAGGAATAGAGTGGAAATTTTTTACAATGTTTTCAATGGTTAATAGATTTTTCAGATTTTTATTATTTATTAAATCAATTTTGGCAATTCACATTTTTCTAAATAAGCATATATTAAGTCTAGTTTTTCAAACTTATGACATTATATTACAATCATGTTTTTCTTATTTTATTATATTAGTCATAATTTTCTAGAGAAACAGAATCAATAGGATGCTATATAAAGAAAGGGAAATATTCTTTTAAGGAATTTGTTTGGGTGATGATGGGGGTTGGAAATGAAGTTAGCAGAGCAAATCACAAGGCTTCAAACCCAAGGAAGAGTTAATATTACAGCTGGAGTCCAAAGGCACTCTGGACATAGTCTAAAGGAAGAAACTCTTCCTCAGAGGCCCTCAGTATTTTTTTTTTCTCTTAAGGCCTTCAACTGATTGCATGAAACACAACCATATTATGGAGGATATTCTGCTCTACTCAGATTTTACTAATTTAAATGTTCCTTGTGCTTAAAAAATACCTTCACAGCAAAATTTAGATTCATGTTTCATCAAATATATTACTATTGTGGTCTAGCCAAGTCTACATATAAAATTAACCATAACTCACTGATATCATGTTACTTATCACTGCTAATATTTTATTTTTTTCACTCTGTTTGAATCAGATGTTTGGGGATTTATTTATTATATATACATGTATATGATATATAAATATTTATATTTATAAATATACATATAAATATTTATGTATATATAAATATATAAAATCTAATATATATGTATATTTATAAATATATTGTGTTTATGCAAACAGTTTTAAGTTGTTATCAGGTTAAAATTTTTAAATATTTATATATATAATTATATATATATATAAAGACATAGCAATCATATATATACACACACACACACACACACACACACATGCCATCAACACCGGGGTACCCAGATATGTAAAGCAAATATTAAATATAGGCCCCAATACAATGACAACAGGAGACTTAAACACCCCATTTTCAGCATTGGACAGATCTTGCAGAACTTTATCCAAAATGAGTTCACTTTAGGTGTGTGGTTTTGTTTCTGGGTTCTTTAATCTGATTCATTGGTTTATGTTTCTGGTTTTATGCCAGTACCATGTTGTTTTGGTTACTATACCTCTGTAGTATAATTAGAAGTAAGGTAATGTGATTCCTCCAATTTTGTTCTTTTGGCTTAGGGTAACTTTGGTTGTTCTGGGTCTTTTGTGGTTTTATATAAATTTTAGAATAGTTTTGGTTCTGTTTCTCTGAATAATGTCATTGTTATTTTATTTGTAGGTTGTATGTATCTAGGAATTTGTCCATTTCTTCTAGATTTTCTTATCTATTGGCATATAGTTGTTCATAGCAGCCACTGAAGATCCTCTGAATTTCTGCAGTATTAGTTGTACTGTACCATTTTTCATTTCTGATTTTATTTATTTGAGTTTTCTCTCTTTTCTTTCTTAGTGTGGCTAAAGGTTTGTCAATTTTGTAAAACAAACAAACATTTTGATTCATCGGCCTTTGTTATCTCCATTTTTAATTCATTTATCTTGGCTCCGATTTTTGTTTCTTTTTTTCTACTATTAATAACTTTGGCTTTGATTTGCTCTTGCTTTTCTAGTTTTTTAATATGTATGAATCAATTGTTTATTTAAAGTTTTTCTTTTTTTGTGTGAAGTAGGCACTTATAGCTATAAACTTTCTTCTCAGTACTGCTTTTGTTGCATCCCACAGGTTTTGGTATGTTGGGTTTCCATTATCATTTGCTCACTTACTTTTGTATTAAACCATATTGTGGTTCTTCAGAATGAATAGGAACAATGAGTTGAAAAATATATTCGAGGTAGTTATTATAGTGATTGGAATACAATCTCGGAAAATAGCAAAGGTTAGCTGCAAAGATTTGCACAGTTATATACACAAGATAAAGTAAATATGTGTAGTTTTATGTAAGACTGTTGGACAATGCTATTGTTATAGAAGCATTATATTTTAAATATTTAGAAAACATTTAATTGTTAGAACTACTTGTTTCTAAACATCATAAATATTTAATACATTTATTGAAATAGAATAATTTTTTTTTGAGATGGAGTTTCACTCTTGTTGCCCAGACAGGAGTGCAGTGGTGCGATCTTGACTGATTGCAACTTCTGCCTCCCACATTTAAACTATTCTTCCTCAGCCTCCCGAGTAGCTGGGATTACAGGTGCCTGCCACCACACTTGGCTAACTTTTTTGTATTTTATTAGAGACAGGTTGTCATCATGTTGGCCAGGCTGGTCTCAAACTCCTGACCTCAGGTGATCCAGCTGCCTCAGCCTCCCAAAGGGCTGGGATTACAGGCATGAGCCACCATGCCCAGCTGGGAGAATATTTCAAGTGGCACACTTGAATATAAATTTGGTATTTATTATCTTTCAGTTTAATGGCTTTTTAAAGTATTTTATATCATTATAAAAATAAGCATTGATTTAATTTTTAAGGCTCACAATTTTGCTATAATTTTGTCATCTGAGATTTAAAATTGAAGACAGTTATAATAAATATATTTTTTTCTTTATAACCATTGTTAATTTTAACCACTGTCCTTTTGATGACAGGTATAAATTTTATTGAACACTAAAGGGTTCTTATTTGTATTTGTATTTCTCTGTAACTTTATCAAATAACCTATTTAATTAAATCAACCACATAGTAGCTGGCTACTAATTGATTTTTTTAAGTAACAAATTATTTCCTCACAACTGTTCAGGGCAGTAAATATTTTTATAAGTTTTAACAATTGAGAAAGAAAAAACATGAAATGAGATCTCAAGTAATCTAAATAAAAACGTAATGAATTTCAGTTCTACCACCAAGTTTTCATCATTTCATTGTAGAAAACATGCAGTAGTTACTCTTTTCTGTTTTTTTTAATCATACTATATGGTAGGTGCTAACAAGTACTGATGTGAGTATCCTTTACTGTTAACTTGAGTTGTGATAAGTCACTAAAAATAAGTTGAATTGACAGATAGATAATTTAAAATTAAATTCAACTTTATGAAGCCTATTTTATAATATGAATCCTGAATGTCTAAATTTTACAATTTCTTATTCATAGCACGTAATTAATAAACAACTTAGAAAATAAAGTTGGGTGACTAAAATTCAGAAACAGTTTGTAATTATGCATCCCTCTTCTGTTTCAAAAGCAGGTGAGAAGTGTCAGTTAAATCAAATGATGGCTAGAAAATCTAGAATAAAAAACTCTATAACTAATTGTGTTTCATTTTAACCTAATTTGTGGATAATTAAGGAAGTATGCTAATATTTTTCAATCAGTTTGTATGATTGTCAGGATTACTTCTAACCCACCAGACACTCCTGTGACTATTCACAAAATGGATTTAACCTACTACTATAGCAATTTCCAAATTATTCTTTAAAAACCGACAGTGAGTTGGCTCTCAAAGTTATTATGGCTATCTTGCTTACATTACCGTTAGAACTTCAAAAAACAATCAAAATTAGAAAATATTATTTAAGTAGTTATTCCACATAGACCAGAACTAACTACTGTATCGGAACACTAAATCCGATCTTTACCAATCACTTAGCTGAATCAGAGTTTAGATGACATTGAATTACATTTTTCCTAACACTTAGTTTAGATAATCTGCTAAAAATAAATAGAAATTAAAACCATCACTATTAAATAATACTTTTCCCATGTGGTGGCTCATGCCTGTAATCCAGCTCTTTGGGAGGCCCAGACGGGCTGATCACCTGAGGTGAGGAGCTCAAGATCAGCCTGACCAGCATGGTGAAACCTCATCTTGACTAAAAATACAAAATCTCATGCCTCAGCCTTCTGAGTAGCATGATGGCACATGCCTGTAATCCCAGCTACTCAGGAGTCTGAGGCATAAGAATCACTTGAATCCAGGAGGCAGAGGTTTCAGTGAGCCGATATCATGCCATTGCACTCCAGCCTGGGCAACAAGAGTGAAACTCCATCTCAAAAGAAAAATAAAATTTAATTTAAAAATGCTATTTTTACTGTATATTTTATATTGTGATTACTTAAAAATAAATATTCTATAAAAAATAAAATGAATTCGAGAAAGTAGGTTAAGAGTCAACATTGGGCATCTTAGGAATTATTTTCACTCTGAGGCTGTAGCTATTGATATATCTTATCATGACATAATTTAAAATAAACCTTATGTTCTTCAATACAAATGGAATATAACCAAATAGACATGTCTTAGAATATCACTGCTCTTGAAACATAGTCACATTATTAATATAATTGTGGTATTTCAAGCAGGACTTTAGTGAATTTACTACAATTTAAAAATAACAGATTTCTTTTCCAGTAACTCTAGTTTTAAATTTTTTAAAAGTGTTCCAGGTAACATTAGTCTTATGAGACAATAATTTCAATAAAAAAGGTTTCTGTATTCAAATATGACTTTAGAAGACTTCAAATGAAAGAGCATATTAGATTATGATATATTAAAAGTTATCAAAAATCCCACAAAAAATAAATTTAGTTTTGTTAAACTCCATGTTTTTAGGTTTGTTTAGCAGATGTATCTTCTTTGTGAGTGCATAACACCTATACTTCTTTAAGTTAATATTCTGTCTGAATGTTTGTTCTCTCCAAAACTCATATCGAAATTTAATTGCCACTGTAAGAGGTAGAACCTCTTAGAATGATTGGCCATGAAGCCTAATAAGCCCTCCTTGGTTAAATTAATGCCATTGTAAAAAGTCAGTTTGGCCTCCTCTTGTTCTCTCATTTTCTAGCTTCCTTTCCTTGTGCCATGTGATGACACAGGAAAAGACATTTTCTAGATGCTGGCACCTTGAATTTGGATTTCCTAGCCTCCAGAACTGTGAGAAAATAAATTTTTGTTAATAATAAATTACCCGTCACAGATATTCTGTCAGAACAGCAGAAAATGGATTAAGACAGAAATTGTTACCAGAAATGAGATGTGTTGCTAAAAACAAATACCTAAAAATGTGGAAGCAGCTTTAGAACTGGGTAATTGGTGAATACTAGAAGAATTAGGAGGAGGAGGCTGGAAAAAGTCTAGGTTGCTTTGAATTGAACCTTAAGGGCCATTCTGCTGAAAATTCAAAAAAGGAGTAGAGATATAGAAAATGTCTGAAACTTTTTAGAGATTACTTAAGTGGTTGTAAGCAAAGTATTGGTAGAAATGCATAGCGTAAAAGAAATTCTGATAAAGTCTCAGATTGAAAATGAGGAAAAAGGTATTGGAAATTAAAGGTGATTCTTGTTATACAGTGTCAAAGAACTTGAATGAATTGTGTCCTTGTTGTAGGACTTTATGGAAGTAAGAGCTTAAGAGCAAAAACTAGACTATTTGTCAGAATAAATGCCAAAAGATCAAAGTGTTTCAGATTCTGAATGCTACATTTAATTGTATTTAGTATAATTCAAGAAGAGAGTAATTATTTAAAGACAGAGTTTATAATTAAATGGGAAGCAGAACCTAAGGATTTGGAAAATCTCCAGTCTGGCCATGTACAGAACAAAAAGTCATGTTGAGGAAAAAAACAAGAATGTGACCACATGATCATTTGATAAGGAGATCAGTATACATAGAAAAAAGTCAGGTTTACTTCATCCAGACAAGGGAGAATGTCCCAGAGGCACTTCAGAGATTTTTGGTGGTATTTCTCCCATGACAGGCTCAGAATGCTAAGGCCTTTCAGGCATAAAGGGCTTTCTGCCAAGGGCCACTCAAGGTCTCGATTTGCTAAATTCTAGTGCAGCACTTTTTAGCAACCCAAACTGTGGCTCAAGGGATCACAGATTTGGCCTGACCTGACACCCTAAAGGGCAAAAATGGTAAATAGCTCTCCTTGACAGTGTCCATGTAGTGCTGATTCTGCAGGTGCCCAGGATGCAAGAGCTGTGGAGACATAGATTCCTCACCTGGAATTCAAAGAATGTCATGGACAACTTTGGGGCCCAGGCAGAGACTTGCTGCTGGGTTGGACCAACTGCAGAGAGTCTCCACTAAGGCAATACCTAATGCAATCATTAGAGTGGGGTCATATCTTGAGATACCAGAACAGTAAAGCCACCAGCATGTAATGCCAGTCTGGGAGAGCTATAGGCATGAGGTTCTAACCCATGAGAGCTGTAATATAGGCTTCACCCAGAAGCCCCAAGAGAGTGGCTACCTGAGACCTTAATGTTTCAACCTTTTAATGTACCCAGAAGAGAGTCACAGAGTCAACAAAAATTATTCTGGAGTCTTAGTATTTAATTTTATTCACCCTGTTTGGTTTGGACTTATTTGGGATCAACTATTCATTTCTTCTTGTTTGTGTTTCCCTTTTGGAACAAGAATGTGTATTCTATGCCTATCCTACCATTGTATTTTGAAAGTAGTAGGTTCTACATGCTCAATTTGTCCATTTCTGTTTGAGAGGTTTTAAAAGATTTAATTACAATGATGTATTCAACTATTTCTGTTTTCAGTTCAATTGTTTCGCTGATTCGCTTATTTTCATGCTCTGTCAGTAGATGCATAAACATTAGGGTTATTATGACTTCTTGAAGTATTGACATCTTTACGATTATATAATGTCTCTTTATATCTCCAATAACTTTTCTTACTCTGAAGTCATGTATATCTGAAATTAAAATATGCTGCTGCAGATTTCTTTTCATTAATGTTAACATGGTATATTTTTCTTCATTTCTTCACTTTTAAACTAAATATGTCTATATTTGAAGTTAGTTACTTGTAGACAACATATGTTTGGGTCTTGTTTCTTGATGCATTCTTACAACCTCTGCCTCTTAATTAGTGTACTTAGAACATTGATGTTTAAATTGGATATAGTTTCATTAATATTTATTCTATTTGTTTCTCTTTTCTATTCTTTCTTTTTTTGTTGTTTCTACTTTTCACTTTTTCTGTGATTTGTGGTTTAAATTGACCGCTTTATATGTTTTTATTTTCCCTTTTTTTGGCATGTCAATTATACTTTAAAAAAAAAAACTTTTTTCATTGGTTACACCAGCACTTGTGATTTACATTTACAACTAAAGTTCACTTTCAATTAACACTATAGTACTTCAGAGGTAGTACAATTACCATATAAAAAGCATTCCTAATACCTCTCTCATCCCTTGTATTATTGCTGTCACTTATTTCATTTATATATAAGCATATATATAATTATTATATATATATAAGCAAATATATACAATTGAATAAATAGCTGCTATTAAAATGTTACTCAAAATTTTATATGTTAGGTCTGTTAGGAATAAGAAAAAATTAGTTTTATTTTACTTTCATTTATTCATTCTCCAATTCTTCATGTAGCTCTGAGTTTCTGACCTATATCATTTTCCCTCTCTGGGAAGAACTTCTTTCAACAATCCTTAGATGTCAGCTCTACTGGCAACAAGTTTCCTCAATTTTTGATTGTCTGAGAAAGTATTAACTTTTTCTTCATTCTATAGGATAATTTTACAGGAAATTGAATTCTAATTTGATTGTTTTCTCTCAAAACTTTAGATATTTCACTCCATTTTTCTCTTGTTTGCATAGTTTCTGAAGAGAAGTAAGATGTAATTCATATATTTGCTCACATGCAGGTAAAATATTTTTAATCTTGGGCTTCTTTCAGAATTTTTTATTTTTCATCTTTTGCAATTTGCATATGGTCTTCCTAGGTGTAGTTGTTTTACATTTGTCCTTCTTGGTGTTGCTTGAGCTTTACAGAACTGTAGTTTTATGTCTGTTATTAATTTGGAAGAAATTCTGAATCATTATTGCTGCAACAATTGCTTTTCTACTTCTTTCTCTCTCCTTTTATCCTTCTTTTATTTTCATTACATATATGTTATATCTTTTGTAGTTTCCCCATCTTTCTTGGATATGTTGCTTTTTTTTCATCTTTTTACCCTTTCTTTTCAGTTTTGTAAATTTCTATTGTTGCAACTTCCAGCTTAGAAATTCTTTCTCTGCCATGTCCAGTTCACTAATGATCCCATCATAAGCATTATTTCTGTTACAATATTTTTTATTTCTGGCATTTTAATTTTTTTCTTATAATGTCTATCTCTCTGCTTATGTTATCCATCTGTTCCTTCATGTTGCCTTTTTGTGAATTTTATTAACATATTATAGTTACAAAAATTCTGGGCTAATAATTCCAACATTTATTCCATATATGCCTCATTCTAATTCCTGATCAAGCTCTTCAAACTGTGTATTTTGCCTGTTAGCATGACTGGTAATATTTTTTAAAAGATAGACATGGTATATGGGGCAGAAGGAACTGCAATAAATAGGTCTTTATTGATATAGTGGCAAGGTGTGAAGACATGGGAAGCATCCTATAGTCCTATGATAAGATCTCAGTCTTTCGGTAATCCTGTATGCTTAGACTATAAAATTTACCAGTTCTTCTCAATCCTTATTCTTTTAGGTGAGATAAGATGGCTGGAGGGTGCTGGAGTTAGGTGTTTACCTTCCTTCACATGCAAGGAAACAGTTGCCTGGGGTAAAATATTTTCCTTTCCCCTAATATATTAGGCTTTGATAAAACTCTGGCAGAGTAGACTCTGCTAAAATAGCTTATCCAGAGGGATGGGCTTATTAAGGATAACAGAATGCTCTGGATATTCTAAAATTGTTCATGTTCTTTTCTTTTTGTTAGTAGCATAATGAGTTTTTTTCCTTTGATAATCACTATAAGGACCTAGTGGATTTCCCGGAGATAAACTCACAAAAGCAGAGGTCTTTTTATGATTGGGTGCCCCTGGAGTTTTTAACTCAAATTTGTCTACACTTGGTCTCCAGAAATTCATCAGTTACATTTCAGTTTTCTTACTCAGACCCATGTTCCTGTGGAGTTTTCTGCTGGTGAATTTCTGCTCCAGTAAATGGTAATTCTCTGTATTTGTCTGACTATTTTTCCACATTTTGGTACAGCGTCTTTCCCTGTGATGTCAATTTGATGATAAAACTAAGTCAGTTTGAAGCACTTTAAATTCAAGTTATGAGGCACACACTATTATACACAGTGTAGATTTATGCAATTTCATGACTTTTTAATGACATTTTTGCCCATATAATTCTGCAGAGTTGAAGTTTATGCTGATTAGAGAATACAAAACTCAACAGATTTTGTCGATAAGCCATCCATTTTATTAGAAATAATGAATCTAATCTCTGAGTTTACTGGCCACATGCATATAATTTGCTTATAATTATTTTCAAAAGCTTTTGATATAACTTTTACTAATGAATTATTACATTGGCATTTAGGGCCCAAAATCCCAAATTAAACTGAAAATAACCCAGTTTTCCTTTTTCCTATTTTTAGTCACATTCTGTATACTAATGATGTTGATGATTGGTCTAAATTGTCAACAACCATTAAAAGATTATCAAAACATCAACCTTCCTCTAACATCACATTTGGTGACTATTACTGATATAAATCTCAGGAGACTCTATTACCACACTGCAGATAAAAACATCACTATGATATGAGATAGCAGTATAGAAGTTTTTTCCCCATAATGGCCTGTGTCATGAGGAAAATGTTTGGAACATTGAGATTTGCATTGTCAAATCAAGTGCAAAGCAGAACTCAAATTATTCAAAAATTATACATTGAGAGACAAGAAGTTACATAATGAGATACTCTGAGTTAAACTTTCATGTTCATTTTAATCTGAAACTTATATGGATTCTGGCTTTTTAAAACAGTCTTAAAACATCTTTATAGGAATATTTTCTTTTCCAATCACAATCTCTTAGCTGTGTTGATACATAAAAAGTAAAGATGGAAGAAAATTTTAAAAATTAAAATTGAACCAAACCAGAACATTAACATGTGAGTTAATATTAATTTAATCCTGGAAAGCTTTGTATTTTCAACTTTAAAATCTGCTTAAAATAACTAGTCTTTTTCTCTAGTTTTCTGACACTATACCTATTTAAGATATAAAAATATAATTACAGCATAGAACATAAATATCATAAATGTACACTCATGACAGAGGTTAAAGTTTATCTTAAATAGGAAAGAACTAAAGACTGAAAGATGAATTCACACATAGAGGGTTACACTATACATAGAAATAATATTTTAACCACAACAAAACCACTTTCATAAATAATCACTGGGATAATATCCAAACAACTATTTTCCTGCCCTGAGAAAACTTCAGGCCCAGGCCTTTCAGACCTCAAAAAAGGGAAAATCCCTGAAAACTATTGGTGGCTTGAGAAAAGAGGTATATTTGATGTCCTTAAAATGATTTAAGAAAATGTGTCTAGCATCACACTTCTTGATGTATAGCTTAAGGAAATGAAATCAGTGTCTCAAAGAGATATCCACACTTCATATTAATTGCAGCATCATTCAAAATAGCCAGGACATGAAAACAACCTAAGTTTTCATCTACAAATTAAAAAAATGCTCTGTGTGTCTGTGTCTGTGTGTGTGTACACATACATATATATATATGTATATATGCTGAAATATTATTGAGCCTATAAAAAAACATTCTGCCACTTGTGCCAACACAGATGAACCTGGATAACATTAAGTTTAAAGAAATAGCCAGATATAGAAAGGTAATTATTGTATATTACCACTTACATGTGGAATTTCAAATAAACTTAGAGGGACAGAGAACATAATGGTGGTTGCCAGGAGCTATGGGGTGGGGAAATTTGGATGATGTTGATCAAAGGGTACAAATTGCAATGACATGAATAGGTAAAGGAGAGCATAACTGAAAATCTGAAATAAAATATAATTATATCACATTAATAATGCTTATGGTGTTTATAATGAGTAGTATTAAATGTTATTAAAATTAAATAGCTATAATATTTTCTAAATAGATGAAGGCAATCACTACATTAGGAAACTTGATCACTGTGTCCAAAATGAAGCTACTGATTAATTCAGTAAGAATAATCACTTATAATAATATAGTTAAATTGCCTCTAGATAATATTGGAAGAAAAATACCTTGCTAATGGTTGTACAGAGGATTGAAAACATGGACATCTGTTCAGATTGTAGTTAAGGTATCAAATAACATTCTAAATAAAAATTAAATTTTATTTGTTTGCTTACAAAATTCTAAATAATATGAGCAATGCAGCATAGCAAAAGCTATGTTGTTTAAAAAATGTGTGTATTTGTCTAAATTCTTAACATAGGAAAAACAGTTTCTCTTACCTTTCCATTCTCACTTAAAACAACTACACAAACATAAGTCAGTCAATAGGATGGTTATTACTATCATTCTATATTAACAAATTAATATTACCTAAATAAAATTTTATACATATTTATCTACTGAAAAGATTCCAAGTTTTCTGTATAAAGAGAAAGCATGCTCTTGGTAAGAGGAATTATACAACTTGAATTTGGGGGAAGAAGTGTTCTGAGTTGAACGGCAGACCTAGATTAAGAAAAGTGGAAACATAAATAATAACTCTCAAGTGTGAAAAATCAAAAATATTTTATTAAATTCAAGACATAGATCATAACTCTTATTAGTTTAGGATATAAATTCTTTTAATATAAAATTATTTTGTTTAATGAAAATGAGTCACATATAGATGGAAGTCTCTGTTAAAAATATCACAACCCTCATGGCAGTCCAAGAAATGGTGGTGAAAATAAATACAGAGAAAAAAGTAAAGACCTTTCTATTAGTCTGTTTTCACATGGCTATAGAGAAATAACCAAGACTAGGTAATTTATAAAGGAAAGAGATTTAACTCAAAATTCCCCATGGCTGGGAGGCCTCTGGAAACTAATAGTCATGGTGCAAGGTGAAAGGGAAGCAAGCTTGGACCCTCTCACATGGTGGCAAGAGAGAGAAGTATGTGAAGCAAGGGGGGAATATCCCTTTTAAAAACCTTCAGATCTCATGAGAACTCACTCACTATTACAAGAACAGCATGGAAGACCCATCCCCATGATTCAGTCACTCCCAACAGATTCCTCCCCAGATGTGTGGGGAGTATGACAGATTACTTAGAGATGATATTTGGGTGGGGACACAAATCCAAATCATATAAACCTTTCTACTCAATTTTACACATTATTTGCTATAATTACACTGATTCCTTCATTAAATCGATATTTTTCAATATCACCAGACAGTCTTTAGAAATCAAAATTATTTTATGTTAACTGAGTTTTTTAAACTGAGTCATTGGTAAAATTTAGATGGTAAACTACTGTTGTTTTAACCTACTTGATAAATGTTATGCCTGTTAACATTTTGATATTTTAAAACCTTGAGCTTTCATTATCAGGTTGATTAAACAGCTTGAAACTATTTTTTTTCCCCACAATCTCTCTAATAAAAAAAAAAAAAAGTAAAAAAAATCAAACCTTAAATCAAGAAAAGTACATTTTCACCGTCAAATAACAGGGGCACTTTATAAGTGGAAATATTAATAATAATGTTCTCAGTATTCTAGAATTGAGTCAAAAGGCAACATACTGATAATAACTTTATGTTATTAAAAGCTTCATTTTTAATATTAGTTGTGAATTTAAATTGCCTTGAATATAATGTTATAAATACTTATTAAGATATGTCTTCTATTCAGTCTACCCAATTTTGATTAAAAACAAAAATTTTAATTGCAAAATCACTAAAAACTAGTACCAGTGATATAAAAAGTTTATACATAGAGATAAATTCTATATTTATCTTGGTTTTCAAAATCCATCAATTGTTTTCTCTTTATTATTATTGCATTTGTTTATCTGTCTTTTAGTTAAGTACTATCTGCATTTAGTAACTTGTAACTTATAAAGTGTTTTTAGTGTTTTACAAGGTAATCTTAGTTTAGATTGTTGGTGAGCTGGTTCTGGAAAAAATAAATCCAGAGAGTAACTTATATTACAAATGAAATACCACATGAATTAAACATTAGGCATGAAAATGAGAAGAAAATTTTAAATATGGGGTTCAAGCTACAGCATATCATACAAAAAATTATGTTATTTTATGAAAATGTTTAATTTCAAAATATATTTAATTGGCAAATATATTTTTTTAAATTCTACTGTATTTTACTACTATACCTAGGGCATATATTAGGTATAAAATTATTCATAAGATATAAATACACTCTCTGGGAAAAATTTCTGAAACACATTCTTTATATATTTGTTAATAACAGTTTGCAAAGATGAGACTTGTTAATAATATCTTAATATTGTGATTTCTTATTTCCTTTTGTTTACCTAAGCAGATGCATAATGCTTACCACATTTAGTTCTATCCAGATTATAGCTGAGTCATATAATGGGGTTAGCACATAGACATTTCCTTTCATAAAATGATAGAGAACCCTATTATTTAATTTTGCAAGAAGTTTTAAGAATTTATGAGGAAAGTAGGTAAGCTGCATTCAATGAATTAATTAGAGATATTAAAACCAGTACTCATAGAAATCTTAAGTTGTTTTGAAAATAATGATGCCTAGAAGCATTACTAAAGCCATTGTTGCAGTCAATTATGCCAATTTTATGTAAAAGACATATCTACAAAACATCAACTTGTTTATGTATGTTTTTGTATATATATGTATTACAGATTTCAAAAAGCGGCTCATGAATAAATTGCCAGTTTTACTGGTTTCACAATTACTGTAATTAAGTAAGTCAAAGTACAATGAAAGCAATTGTTACTTATAAGCATGTTTGTCTGGACTATATATTTGGTTTTCTGGATGTGCAAGAAACAAATATTTCCGTAACAAAAAGTTGCTTTAGGATTTACAAATATTCTTTGAAATATAGTCTATACTGTTTTAACGCCACATTTCTAAACTTCATCCAAAATTTCATATAATTGATTTAGATAAAGGTGTTTATTGTAATTTATAAAGGCATTTATTTTAAATCTAAAGAGCAAATTAAATAAAGTTTTTTGAGACTATTTCTTCAGTAAGTCCTTGAAACCTCAGAATCTGTTGTTAAATAAAGATGTAGTTAGAAAAAATCATAACCATTGTCATGATACTCTCACTTTATTTTAAACCACTCAGCTGGACTCTGCTAGGTTCATGACAATTTTTATTATTATATAATTCTACATTATTTTGCTTATATGTAATCTTTAGTTTCTATGCATAAAATTAATATTGAGATACAAATTATACTGAGAAATGTAAAGTGATAATCATGCAAATTAAGATGACCTTAATCACATCCAAAAGTTCATTAACATTATCAAAATCATATGCCAAGCATATACATGAATTTTTAGCAATTACAAGAAATGCAAAGAGTGAAAATGTGTTGAAAAAGAAAATTAGATATCATTTCACTATTTTATTCAAAGATGACTTAACACCCATAATATTTTTATCATAAATCTTAAACTTAAATCTTGAATCTTGTAATTTGCAAATAAAACATGATTATATAAAAATTAATTCTTAAAATGCCAAGTACATGAGTAGCAAACATTAAATCTTGAAATAATTTTATTAGGAGAAGAGCCAAGATTGCTGAGTAGACTTATCCAGAAAGAGCTTCTCCCATCAAGAGAGACTAGACCATTAAGTAGACTGGCACACTCTGAACATATCTTTGGAAAGAAGGCATTGGAGAGTGGATATGGGGAAGATGCAGGCCCTGTGGCTAAATGAAGAGGAATCTTGGAACTCCTCACAGGGTTGATAAGCACCAGGAGTTATTTGTGTTGCTGAGCAGATCCTAGAGAAAGGGTGAGTAAAATAGGCATGGAGCAGCCCACTCTTATCATGGACCCATGGGATCCAACTGCAGGATATCCCATAGCCCCTACACACAATTGAGTTGGCAGAGGGAACTGTCCAGGGAGTTGGGAGAGACAGAACTCAAGTCTGCACAGAATCTAGGGAGTTTAGTGAGGAAACAGGTGCAGTGGAGCATGGCCATGGGTGCCCATTCCCCAAGGCTTGTCATATTCCCTTTGTAGCTTTTAGCCTGTGCTAGCAGCTGTACCTGAAGAGAGCAGGGCTGTCCTACCCACATGATGGAGCCAGTCTGATCTGAGCACCTCCATATCAAATGGCCTTTTCTGGGGTTCCTGCCTGGCTGTACTCACTTGCAGTGCAGCCTCAGCTGTCCTGCAAAAATATTTTACAGTGGCCACCATGATAGCTCTTTTGACAGCAGCCCCCACATTTCCACAAGAGCACTTTTGCTGATGTACCTCCATCAGAAAATGTTCACCTAGAGGATCCTCATGCAACTTTACTGGTACACACATGTATGAAGACTCATTGCTGCCCACCAGAAAGCATGGGCATGAGGATGCCACTGCCCCTTCAGCATGCACATGCATGAAGACCCCCACTGCCCCACTGGCATGCACACATTCTTGACCCCTCCACTACCCTATTGGTGTGCAGTTGCCAATAGTCCACCAGACTCATTGGTATGCACTTGCCCCTGGCTGCCCTACTACAGTGCATTGTATCATGGTCCCCCCACTGCCCTACCAAAGTGCTTTTGCTGGAATCCCCATCAGTTATTACCAGTGAACTGGGAACACCTCATCCCTCCAAGGAAGCAAGTACTCGACCTCGAGGGGGCAGAGAATAAAGCCACAGACCACATAACAGTCCCCCATTGTTAAACGACATGGCCCAGTAGTGTTGAGCTGAGCACAGGCTCCTGAAATCATCCAGAAATAAAACCAATCAACTGAAACCAAATTAAACCACAATCAAACACTAAAGGGCATCTAATATTACAAAAGCAAAAAGCACCAACCAAAAGTCAGCAACTGCATAGATTAAAGAGACGACAACCCACTTAGATGAGAAAGTATCAGCAAAAGAATTCTGGCAACTCCAAAAGCCAGAGTGACTTCTTACCTCCAAATGACTGCACTAGCTTCCCAACAATGGTTCTTAACCAGGCAAATGACTACAATGACAGACAAATAAATCAGAATCCAGATGGCAAGGAAGTTCAACAAGATGCATGAGAATTTTGAAATCCAATTCAAGGGAAGCAGTTGATATGATTTGATTTGTGTCTCCACCCAAATCTCATGTCAAATTGGAAGAAGACAGGTCTGGTCACCGGTGACTGGATCATGGGGGTAGATGTCCCCCTTGCTGTTCTTATGCTAGTGAGTGAGTTCTCATGGCATCTGATGATTTAAAAGAGTGTGGCACTTCACTCCATGCTTTTTCTCTCTCTCCTGCCACCATGTGAAGTAGGTGCTTCCTTTCCCTTCACCTTCTGCTATGATTGTAAGTTTCCTAAGGCCTTCCAGTCAGGCTTCCTGTTATGCCTGAGGTTATGTAAATTAAACCTCATTTCTTCATAAATTACCCAGTCTCAGGCAGTTTTTATAGCAGTGTGAAAACTGACTAACACAGAAAATTGAAACCAGGGCAAGGCGTGGTGGTTCATGCCTGTAATCTCAGCACTTTGGGAGGTCAAGGCTGGCAGATCACTTGCGGTCAAGAGTTCAAGACCAGCAGGCTCAACATGGTGAAACACTGTCTCTGCAAAAAATAGAGAACTTATAAACAGAACTAAAAACAAAAAGCACATGATAATCTCAATAGATGTAGAAAAGGATTTCAATAAAATTCAATATCCCTCCATATTAACAGTCCTCAACAAATTAAGTATTGAAGAAACACACCTCAATTAATATGAGCCACCCATGACAAGATCTCACCCATGTGAGATCTGCACATATGTGAGATTTGTGTGCCAAGATATGCTTGCCAGTTGCTGAGGATGATATGTCAGCTGGCAACAGCCCCCTCATACCTCCCCTTTTCTTTGCTCTTAGCTACTTTCAGGCATTCCAACCTTGTAGGTTTTCCCAACACTCTGAATGAGGTGAGACAGAGCGTTCAAGTATTTTGGTCACTTCCCAAGATTTAGTCTCTTGGAAGTGCCCAGAAAAGCTGACGAAGTTATAATCATACTCAGCTCTCTCTTTTCCCAGGAGGAGACACCATGGTCTGAGGGAACCTCTCTAGGCATGGAGCTGTGATGGCCTGCAGAAGGGCTAATTTTAGTAAAGTAAAACTGCTTTTGTTACCCATTTTAATATAGTGCTCTCAGTTTTGTACTTTTCTGGGGCACTGCGACTTCTTTACTGAATTCTAAAATTTTCATTAAGGCATGTCGATACATGTGTATTTGCTAAGTCAGTGTTTTTATACAGGAATACATTCTATGACTTCCTATTCTGCTATCTCATCTTGCCAATGAATTCTGATACATTTTAATGCATGAATACAAGGTTACAAAATTATATTTCCATTTTGTAGTTTCAAAGCTTATGTAGAAAGTCTGAAAAAAATATTTTCCATAGGCTAATGTGTAATAATGAATGAATGCACTATTTGCTTGCATAATATATTTGGTAATGCCATAACTTAAAATTACAACTGAGTTAGGATCATAATTTAAGGAAATATTTTTAAGTCTCAGTAATAAACTGATTTTGAGAATGTAATATGAAACACAAAAAGCAGAATATAAAACCATGTATACAGTATTACTCTAATATACACATACAAGGGAAAAAATCATACATGAATATAATAGTAGTTATCTCTGGTATAACTAAAGTGATTTTTATTTTCTTACCTGTGCCGTTTGGTATTTTGTATTATACAATAAAATATTAGGGAAGATATTTCTTAATAACCCACTTATTATTACATTTTTGGTAACTTAAGAAACTAGAATATTTTCCAAGTAATCTTAAATAATGATGTATTAATGTGAACTGAATAAAACTTTTTCTTCTCTCTTTATGTGAGTATGTGTGTGTGTGTGTGTGTACACATGAAAATGTATTTTCTTGGTAATATTAAAATAGAATTCTGAGTTATGAATAAGTTAAAAATAATACTTCTAGGTCTCAGAGCCTCTCATAATGGGAAGATTATTTATTTCGGGTGGTAATAAGTGCTTTATTCAGGGTGGTAATAATTCAGTTTTAACACAATAAATATGCCAGGTCAAACACAACACAATTGTTGGTCCAATTTCACTGCATGAAATATAAATACAGTTACAAGGAATGGAAATCAAGTTTCGTCTTTTGCTACATTTTGAAGTTTTGTAAGTCTTAAGGTGGATGATAGATGGAAGAATGAATTGTGTATATTGCTGTCACTGAAATGGTGTTAATGCGTTTAAACTTGAAATACAGTAGAGTTCCCGAAGCAATACATGACAGGCTAGGATACTTACGGATTATCAGTGTTTTCATTTAAGTCTTATATTATTATCTTTGTCCCTTTCTCTCTGAAGAAGAAAATCTTAAGTCATTCTACTTTCTCATCAGTTCTTCCCATACCCAATTCCAGTATATGCATAAGCCTGCCCTCCACTCTTAATTTGCTTGTTTTCAGAATTGCTATTTATCTCTGGAGTAGGGTTGGTTAGAACTGTATAGTAATTGTAAATTTCTTCTTCTGTTCTGTAAACTCTTGAGGACAAGAACAATGCCTTATTTAACTCTTGTTATTATTATCTGTTATCTACAAGCATATACACATTGATTTTCACATGATAGTCAATAAATGAATGAGGTAGTAATTTCTCGGTTTAGTAACCTAGTAATTTCTAGGTTTTCTTCATGGTTTCTGGCAAACCCAGGAAGAAATAGAAAAGCTTTCAATAAGAGTTGAAGTTGTTTCATCAATAGTAACTTCCAATTTGGCTCATTATGATAATACTAAATGTCCTAATTAGTTTTCAGTATATATTTAGACAGCTGATAATGAAATACGAATTTAAAAGCATGACCATTTCTATGACTTCAAAAAAACTCAGCATGTCTTGTAAGAAAGAATGCATTAGTTGAGCTAGTCTGATTTTTGACCACATTGTAAATTATGCCACTAGAAAATATGCATTAACACACTGAGTTGCTGCTAAGTGCTGAGGTCAGTTGTGCATTTTATAGTTTAGCTGTATAGAAAGAATTTTATTGCTTTTCATAGCCATGCTGCAGTAAAAAGGGGTTTTTATGATGTCACAGAAAATTAATAGAGGTATATTGCCCAGAAACTGAAAAAGGTCATATGTGGAATATAACTGATACTTCATAACCCCTATTACTGATTACTAAAATGCAAATTAGTGCTCTTCATTTTCCTTTGAGTAGCACAAGTGCTCTTTAAGTTTAAATTATATTTTTATTTGCTTACACCATTCAAACTTAAAAGCTTAATCTATTCTTTTCAAGTAATGATCCAACTTTACAAACTGTACATCTGTATTCATATAAAATATTTGAAGGTTAGAATTTTATTTGTATAATACACATAGGAAAAAGTTAATATTTATAGCAATAGCTTATTTGATGAATTTATCATCCTCCTTTGCTTACATTTAATCATGTGTTTCGACATATAATATACCCTACAATAAAGAAATGCAGAACATATGAAAAGCCAATTTTAAATGAAGATACAATGAGATAAAACATATATTATAAGAAATGCTATTTAATATTGCCAACAAATATTTTCACTGTTAACATATCATGTATAGAATTTGGCAGTATCAGACCAATTATTTCAACTTTAACATATATAATTTGACACATAAAATGACTTATGTCTGCTTTGCAAACAAAGGAAATGATAGTAAAGAGTGAATTTTCTCACATCACATCATCCAAGACAGGCAGGATTGGCTGATTCTGTTCCAGTTCTCCAAAGCCCA
The DNA here is from genome assembly GCA_004027715.1 of Plecturocebus donacophilus. Classification (NCBI taxonomy): domain Eukaryota; kingdom Metazoa; phylum Chordata; class Mammalia; order Primates; family Pitheciidae; genus Plecturocebus; species Plecturocebus donacophilus. The sequence continues at coordinate 45,605 of PVKP010005782.1, read as the reverse complement.
TTGATATGGCCTATGATGTCTTAGACGATAGAAAAATTTCTCTGTATTAACTTAAAAAAAAAAACTAACTTTTGAATGCACTTCTTCCTGCACATAGCACAGTTTTTCAGCTGTGAACCCAAAGCTAATGCAGTAAAATGATATTACATGCATGTTAAAGAGCTCTGACAGAAAACTAAGGAAACAATTCAAGTTAATTCAAGAGACAAAGGCTGACATGGTGGCTCACATTTGTAATCCCAGAATTTTGGGAGGCCAAGGTGAGCAGATCACTTGAAGTCAGGAGTACGAGACCACCCTGGCCAAAATGGTGAAACCCCATCTCCACTAAAAACACAAAAATTAGTGGGCGTGGTGGTGGGCGCCTGTAATCCCAGCTACTCAAGAGGCTGAGACAGGAGAATTTCTTGAACCCGAGAGGCAAAGGTTGCAGTGACCTGAGATTGTGCCACTACACTCCAACCTGGGGAACAAAGAACAAAGCTCCGTCTCAAAAAAAAAAAAAAGAAAAATAGAGAAATAAATAAAGTCTATTCAGCAACTACTTAGAGATCTATAGTTTTATTGAGGGAAGATAAATTATGCTTATACAATGTGATACTTGTTTTGTTACGGTTACCCACAAATGATAGAGTCACATCATTTCTTATCTTCAAATACCTAAATCTTTTCACCTGCCCAGTGTGTCTCAACTTTTAATGTGCTTATAAATCACCTAGAGTCTTGTTAAAGTGCATTTTTATTCAGCAGGTCTGGGGTGTGGCATGGAGTTTACATTCCTACCAGCCTTCCAGGTGATGCTGATACTGCCAGTTTAAATATCTCACTTTGAGAAGCAAGACTCTAGAAAACAAACAATGTACTTTTTGCCTTATGGATATAATTTACTGCTCAAGACCATGGTTCACAATTCCAGCTACCTAGAGCTTTTTTTATACATAGAGTTGTTCAGGGTCCAATTCAGACCTTCTGAATCCGAATTTTCAAGGTTAGTGTCTTCATATCTGTTGTTGTTGTTGTTGTTTTTTGACACACCAGAAATACTTTGTATGCATAGTTAAGAATTATTCAAATATATTCAAAACATGATTAAGTATAAAAAATGTTATTTTGTGATTTTTCTGTGTGAGTCAAAGGTTGCATGGTGAGACGTTGACCACCACCTGTGGAAGTCTGGCCTGCAGACCCTGACTCAGTGATAAATGAGTGAATGCACTCTCACACTGTTAGAGTGATACGAATGGGCTAGGGATGGCCATTGGCTGCTTCTAGAGGGCAAAATGCAACCAATCAACCAAGACTCCCTGTTCATCCACACTTACATTCTGTAGATTTTACAACAGAGGTACTAAGTTAACAAACTTGTGGATAATTAACATGGTTAAGAGAATGGTTTTATGATTGATAAAAACTTCAGGTTCTAGGGCCCAGAATAAACACTATCAACAGGTAATTCCCCTTTGATCTTCCCCTGAGAGGACCACCCAGCACAAAATATACATGAGTAAACAGAGTGAAGACAAAGGGATGTGGAGTAAACAGACTTAAACTGGGAAGGCCTTCAATCATCTCTATCTCTCCCTAATTTAATGGACTAGTCGGCCTCCTTTCGCCTGCCTCAATAAAATCTTTCAGCTTTCCAAAAGGTTTGAGACTATAATCTATAACTTTCCCTAATATTCTCCTTAATATGTAGCTGCCACTCCAAATGAATCTCAACAGCATGGTATATGACTATGTTAATATTAGCAGTGTATGTTAATAATGTACATACATATTTCTGTGCAACCTGGGTCTACATATATTACTGAAAATGGAAACAATGGGAATGAGAGAATGTCAGCATAATGATCTATAGTGTATATCCAGGGTCTTTTTACTAATAGCTTTTGCATCATTGCAGGATTATGTAGCATGGGTCCATTGGGGAGTACACATATTCAGACATAGTTTCCTGTCCTAGAACCCAGGCAAAACCATCACAGAGCTTATCATGCATATAGATTTCTGAATTCTGCTTTGATTGTACACCTAAAATTTACTGTCTAGAATATATAACTAAAAATCCTCCATAAGAAATCATTATCTGAAAAACATGTCAGGGCAATTATAGAAATAAAGAAAATACCCCCTTTATCTGTAGACTTGGCATTTTTAAGTCCATCAAGGTTTTGAACTGAACAAATATTTCATGAGTCAGAAATTCATCTCTAAGCATCATTAAAACACATAAAATTTGTAATTTAGTGATGAAAGATTTGGGATGAAGAAAAGGTCATATTATTTTTTCTAAAAATATTTGAAGAATATGGAAACAGCAAGAGAAATATTCTGATAGCAAATAATAAGCTCTGCCATAAACTCATTTAAATAATATAAAAATAGTATGAATGCCATAAATGCAATTAATACCATTAATTAATTATATAAATTTCTGATATTAAGTTTCAAATCAAAACCTACTAAATATAAACCCAAATTGTCTACTATGAAACTATATTTTATAATGAGTCCTACTTTGTTGCTCTGCCAAATCCTTGATGAATCAATAGTCATTGTTTCTCGTGAAAAAAGAAGAAATCTTGATTTAGATATGCATACCTCTATTTAAATTCCAGATTACAACATTGTCATAACTATTATAAAACTTGTGATAGAATGCACCCATTGTTCTGAATACAAACAAACAATGTAATGGTCTTGATCACATTTTCAACATTAACCTGAACTTTTTACAATTATGTTAGATACCCATTTATTGTGCCCTTCCAGTGGCGTACTGGAGCTAGATGATAGAAGCTAATTATAGACTTTGCTTCCCAACTCTGTGTTCAGTGACATCACATAGATAACCTGAAATTGTCCATGGTGGGGATCTTCACACAAGGAGAATAGTTACACCTCAGAAATTGACAAACTATAAATTAAATCTTTTCTTTTTTTCAGAAAGCTGGATATTAAATATTTACCAGCACATCATTGGACCCCCTCATATATTCAGACACTATGCTAGGAAATTTATGTAAATTCATTGTTATTTTAACCTTACAATGACTCTATGAAGATAATATTACTATTTTTATTTTAAAATGTGGAATCTAAAGCTCAGAGATGTTATTAATTATCATTCATAGCTCATAAGTGGCAGAGCCATGATTAGAACACAAATCTGACTGATTCCAAAGCTCATATAAACATATCAGATTCTGCACTATAATGAGATACCTAAATGATTCATATGCACAGTAAAATTTTTAATTTTTTTAACCTTAAATTTGTGTGAGTACATAGTAAATGTATATATTTATGGGGTACATGAGATGTTTTGATATAGGCATACAATGTGAGATAATCATGCTATGGAGAATGGGGTTTCCATTCCCTCAAGCATTTATCCTTTGTGTTACAAACAATTCAACATTAAACTTTGAGAAGTGTTAGTCTAAATCATTTTAGAATGCAAATGGTGTTCATGCCTATGTATCTGTCTTGTAACTTTTTAAAGGTAATTTCCATTTACCTTACCTCCTTTTCCCATTTTGGTAACTCAGATGTTTAGCACAATATTATTGGATAAAAATGTTCATTTTTGTGAAGAATTCACTATGGCTATAAAGAAACCGGAGCCAGTGAAATAAAATTGGATAACACAATGTATAAAGTAAGTTTTAAGTGCCTATATGGAAATAAACCTGGTTATGGCCTTGCATATCGTCCATAGTCTTGAAAAGGTAAACTGGAGTATTGCCTTGAAAAGCTTCTCAAGAACAGGTATACATAACTACAGAATTATTCGATAAGAGTGGAAATGTTAATTATTCTTTTGTGAATTCTTTTTAGGGTTGTTGAAGATGTAAGGAAATAGAAGTGGTGACTAGTGTATAGGTCACATAAGCTTCTTCTCTGCTTTATTATTTTTCCTAAATTACTATAGAGTCTTGATTGCAGATCATCTATGTAATTACTAGTATCAGCACAAATTCTTTCATACAATATATTTTAGAAATTACATCTCACCTCTAAACGTTTTGATTAGCTGATGTTGAAACCTCTCATTCTTTTTTCTTTCTTTTGCTGTTTCTTTCTCTCTTTCTGCTTTTCTCTCTTTTTCTAAAAAAAAAAAAAAAAAAATATGTTCATACAGGAGAGATCCAAGATGGCCAATCACTAGCAGCTCAGGATTGCAGCTCCCAGTAAAAGCGCAAAGAGCCAGTGGATGCCACACTTACCAATAAATTTTTGCTGCCCACGGACCAGGACATTCCCAGCGGAGGAGCCCCATGGGTCTCCAGCACAACCCTTTCGGCTGGCGTGGCTTTTTGGCCAGTGCCTCGGCTCGGTGGCTCTTGGTGTGGAGTAAACGGGACTGAGTCTCCTTTTGGATGACGTTTGGAGCTCTGTGAAGGCAGAGCAGTCCATCCAGCTGATTGAAAAAGGGATTGAAGAGGGAAGTCAGAAAAAAAAGCACCATGAATTTCAACGCTGCTGTTTTAGCTAGTGTTGCGGGTTGCCACAGTGAAAATTACATAGATTCCAGAGCTGGTAATTAACAAGCTGGACGTCCTCTCAGAGACATAATTTGAAAGTTGGTAATTACAATTTAGAGAAGAACATAAACGAATTAATGGAGCTGAAAAACACAATATGAGAAATCCGTGAAGTATGCACAAGTTTTAACATCGAATTGATCAAGCAGAAGAAAGGATATTAGAGGTCGAAGACCAACTTAATGAAATGAAACGAGAAGACAAGATCAGAGAAAAAAGTGTAAAAAGGAATGAACAAAATCTCTAAGAAATATAGTATTCTGTGAAAAGACCTAATTTACGCTTAATAGGTATACCTGAAAGTGATGAAGAGAATGAATCCAAGTTGGAAAATATTTTTCAGAATATTATCCAGGAAAATTTTCCTAAACTAGCAAGGCATGACAATACTAAACTCTAGGCAATACAGAGAACCCCACAAAGACATTCCTCAAGAAGACCAACCCCAAGACACATAATTGTCAGATTTACTCGGATTGAAATAAAAGAGAAAATACTAAGGGCAGCCAGAGAGAAAGGCCAGGTTACCCATAAAGGGAAGCCTATCAGACTCACAGCAGATCTCTCAGTAGAAACTCTACAAGCCAGAAGAGAGTGGGGGGTTAATATTTAATATCCTTAAAGAAAAAAACTTTCAACCCAGAATCACATATCCAGCCAAACTAAGTTTTACAAGCCAAGGAAAAATAAAATTTTTTGCGAACAAGCAAGAACTCAGAGACTTCATTACCACCAGGCCTGTTTTGCAACAACTTCTGAAAGAAGCACTATATACAGAAACGAACAACCAGCATCA
>PVKP010005782.1:28285-40162 GCA_004027715.1 Plecturocebus donacophilus | reverse complement strand
CAGAATATTACAACAATGAAGAATTTACATCAGCTAATGGGCAAACAACTAGTTAGCCTTAAATAACAGTATTAAATTCACATATATCAATATTAAGCCTAAATTTAAAGGGATTAAATGCCCCAATCAAAACATACAGGTAGACAAACTGAGTAAAAAGTTAAAATCCATCGGTACGCTGTATTCAGACCTTTCTTATAGGCAAGGATACACAAAGACTTAACATAAAGGGATGGAGGTAGATCTACGAACCTAATGGAGAGCAAAAAAAAAACAAAAAAAAAACCGGATTTGAACTCAGAGGAACAAGCAAATTTAATAAATATTTACAGAACCTACCACCCCATATCCACAAAACATATATTTTTTTCAATATTATATCATACCTATTCTAAAAGTGATCACATAATAGGAAATAAATCACTTTTTAGTAATTGCATAAGCATTTCACAGATTTAAATGAAATCCTAATAGAGCAAGATTCTCGTTCTCTCTCCCTCTTTCTCTTCCTTTCTTTTCTCTCTTTTATTCTACTTCTTTCTCTCTCTTAAAAACTTCCTCTCTCTCTTTCTCTTTCTCTCTTTTATTCTAAAAAAAAAATATGTTCATACATTTATCAATATAATTATCTTTAAAATGCAAGCCCAGCATGCTCATCAAGTGATAATAGAGGAAAGCTGAAGGACTTTGGCATTAGATATTTTCAAATAGCATATATTGAACTAATAAAATTTTGCTTTCATCCTTTTAATCTGACATTATTTTTTCATGATTTAGACAAATATTTTTACCATAATTCTCCCTGCCTTTACAATTATTATAAAACAAATTACACAGATATATAGTACTTTGATAGTTTTTATTCACCTTTTGCCTAAATATATAGTGCTCTGATATTTTTGACTCACGCTTTGCCTTTAAACTCGAAAGGATTTTTTGTTGTTTTTTTATTTATCTTTAAGAAGATAAAGATAAAAACTTCTCATTCACACATGCAAAGCAAAATATAAATGTCCGTTTATTAAGAAGATATCACTTGTACCTTCTTGGTGTTTTTCTGTGTTAGTATATAACCTTGAAAAAGACTAACACTGAATAAAGAGAAGCCTAACAAATAAGTTGCTTGCTTGACAGATTTCCTTTATTCTTTGATCTTTAACCATCATTCTTGCCTATCTGTGGGGCTCTAAACCTAGGTTACTTTATTTTCACCAGTAGATAATATCTATTTTTTAAAATCATGGAATGATTTGGGGATTTATGTAGCAATCAAAATGGATCTACAGGTCTGGGTTATTTGGAGTCCCAATCACCACAGGTTGACCCAACCCAATCAGATAATTCATTATTTATCTTCTGACCAGGTGTTAACCTGCTTTGAGCCAGTCTAGAGTAACCATTACAATTCAGCATTTCCAGTATCAAGTATAAAGCATACAGTACAGCTCCTTTTCTTATATCCATTCTTTTGTTTACCTCATCATTCCATTGATCACATAAAGCATTTTGCACAAATTATAAAATTGACATTGCCTGTGCTGAATGTAACTGATATTGAGGTGTCAAATAGGTGCCTAATGAAAAGACTAATTAAATAATAACAATGTAATATTTTATAATTTCCTTCCTATCAGTAGATGATAGAAGGAATTAGAATTATACCTAAGCATTTATCCAGTAAGATTTGAACATGTATTACCTAAATTAATTGCCTTGCCACTAATCTAATCATACATTATTGCTTAAAAAAAAAAAAGAAAACTAGGTTTACTGTCTTCTAAATAAAAAATCAAGCCAAGAGTGACATTCCTGGAGTGTGGAAAGAATTTTAATCAAGTTTAATTTCTAACTATGGAATACTAAAAAGAAAATAAATGTAAAGTGTTTGGTCTTAAAAATAATGGAATTTTTATAATGTACTTGCCTTACTGATTTGAAATAAAAATACCTTAATTTAAAAAAATTCTTTTCTTTAAGGAAATAAAAATGGAAAAACTGTAATGAACTAAAAGTCTGTAAATAAATAAAGACATGGCCAGATGTTTATTAAGTAAAGCAAATATAATATTGTGTTTTTACAGTGCAATGTTTCCAAGAAGGATTTACAGTCACTACTTGGTGAAATGGATTGTATGTTTGTGTCCCACACAAATTCATATGTCAAAACTTTAATCCTCATGTGATGGTATGCTGAGGTGGGGCCTTGGAGAGGTAATTAGGTCATGAGGCATGAATGACATTAGGTCTTGGAGAGGTAATTAAGTCATGAGGCATGAATGGCAGTAGTGCCTTTACAAGAAGCTAGAGAGCTATTTGGCTCTCTTTCTGCCACATGAGGATACAAGAAGAAATAAATGTTTCTTTGAGAAACAAATGTTTGTTGCTTAAGCCACTCAGTTTATGATATTTCGTTATAGCAGTCTGAGCTAAGACATTTGATATGCTGACTTGACAAGTAAAAACTGTGGTTCTGTTGTGAAATAAAACGTTGTGAAGAATCATCTCATTTCCCATAAAATGATGGGTTAGAAATCAATTTTTAAGATCCTATTAGAAAAGTAAAATGAAGGATGACTGGAAATACTAGAGCCTCTGTATAACATAAAAATATGGTAGAATCAGATTATGATCTTAGATTAAATTAAGCCTTAGAAACTTTGGAAAATCAATTTTCAAAAACAATTATCTATTTTATTACAAGTTCAATAACTTCAAACCTTTGAAGGCTAGAAGGTATCACTTGGTTATCATTTTTACTATTTTTAAATCAATTTCCACACATTTTAATTGGCAAGATATATAGGAATTTAATGTTTTGTACTTGGGTCACAGCCATATACATTGTGAATTATTTTTACCATCCTAACAATGTTTTTGAGATCTATAAAATATACACTTTTAAATAGTACAATTATATGTTATGAGTAAATTTCTTCCTAAGGGCATAGTTATTGAAAGAAACATATATATGTGCATATAAAGCATGTATATTCAGAAGTATATCGAATATTTACCAAAAACGTTTGTACAATTTTATAAAATGTTTAAGGGTTTGTGAAATTAGATTGATATCAAATGTTTGTTTGAATTATCTTTTCCCAAATAACTAGAAGTTAATGTCTGTGTATTTCCAGTGTTTGCATAAACATATAATGGTTTATTTCTTCTTTGAAATCTACCTTGATAGCTGTAATAAATGCACACTACATTGATGAATTTCTTAAATCACTTAGATATTATGTCAAATTAAAGTATCTGAAGAAGGAAAATGGACTATTTGATCTTTGCTAGAGAAAAACAATGATTTGCTTTATCACAGATCACCCTTTACTTTGATTTAAAAATGATATTCTGGCTGTGTGCTGTGGCTCATGCCTGTAATCCTAGCCCTTTGGAAGGCCAAAGAGGGAGGACCACTTGAGGCCAGGAGTTCCAGACCAGATTTGCCAACATGGTGAAACCCCATCTCTACTAAAAATACAAAAACTAGCCGAGTGTGGTGACACGTGCCTGTAATGTCAGCTACTCGGGAGGCTAAGACATGAAAATAGCTTGAACCCGAGAGACAGAAGTTGCAGTGAGCTGGTATCATGCCACTGCATTCCAGCCTGGGTGACAGTGCCAGACTCTGTCTCAAAAATAAAATATATATAAATAAAAGAAAAATAATAAAATAAAAATAAGAATGATATTCTGGCATTTTGTCCTGTCTCCTATGTTATCATTCATTCACAAGGTGTTTTGCAGGTTACTATAGGTCAATTACACAACAGGTTTATGAATTTGGGAATGAATTCTAACATATGATGAATTTACACACATTTTCACAGCTTCAAAGAGAGTCATGGAGAGTCTTCAGGGTTTCAATTGAGCTAAAATGTATTTAGCCCAACTTGAAGAATAAGAAGATAAATATTTTTCTTGCCAAAAATCTGTGTTATAGAACTTAATTATAGTATTTTAAATTTCCAAAGTAAGAGCTCAAAATTGCATACTCTGGGATAATATGTTTGGTGAAGAAGGCATTATTATGGTTCAATGGAGGAAAACAAATGAATAAAATTATGAAAGAGAATGTGATAGTTGGTATAAAAAATGCTCGAACAAGAGCTGGAAAATTGAATCCTTACCAGCACTCACTATAAAGAGTAAAATTTGGCATGCATAAAATCAGATACTACTTTTCATGTAATTTATCACTCAGTGAATCTATCTTGGTTCATTTAATTTCACTTTCCTGGTACTTCCCTTTCTTCTTTTTTATTTCCCCTAATCTTAAAGCCATGGTCACGCTCCCTTCTCTTTGCTTTATCCTTTCTCTCTCCCTTCAGTCACCTGCATGCTTAATCAGACCATCATTATCATCACTTTTTATAAAGTAAAAAAAAAAAATGGTTTCTTATTTTAAGGCTGAGTTATGTTCATTTTTTAAAAAAAGATAAAAAGAAGAAAATTATTTCCTGTGTTGCACTCCAAAGTGAGATAGCCATCATTAATATTATGTTATGTTTCCTTCTAGTCATTTTGGTACACATATATTTGCAAAGTTAAGATCATACTGTACAAATACTTTCAGGTCTTGGTGGTTTCACTGAACATTATATCAAAAACATTTTCTATCTTGCAGTTTTTCAAAAGTTCATTTTAATTGCTGCATATTATTTTGTTGCACAAATGCATTTTAATTTATATGACCAGTCAACTATTTATATAATTTTATTTCTTGTGGTATTACAAATAACATTGTATGAACAGTAATGAGCATAAATACTTTTATTCATATGATCACTTACTTAAAAATAGGTTCCTAGAAAGAAGATTGGTGGGAGAACTCTCTTTTTTAAGGCAGTTGATATTTTACTAGATTTCTTTCCAGAAAGGATTTGCTAATTTACACCCTCATCAGCAAAATGTGAGACTTCCATATTTTTTTGGTGAAAGACATATAATTCTTCCTTTTTATGGCTCAAACTATACAAATTAGTAGGGTTATATTAATTCTGGGGTTGAGGAATTATATCAAATTACCTTTTTTATCTTGCATCTAAGCAGACTGATGTACTTCAGTTTTCAGAAGGAAACACAATAAACTTGTGGAAACATGAAAGAGTATTATTCTCTCTTCTGTGAATTTATTTTGGGAAGTAACTAAATTCAGCAAGTCTGTGAGTGTGTGGGAAAATTTCCAACTCTATTTTTTTTTTTTAACTTTTACTATCAAAGACTTTGATCTGATGACACCAACCTGAATTATCCCAATTTCTTTATTGCACAGTTCACACTTTTAAAAAATCTATTTTTTTTTAACTAATACTTGATATTTTAGAGCCCAGTCACAGCATTTAGTTACATATAGTTTAGTATGTTTGATGCGTTTATGTTTATATCTCCTGCAATGATTAAAAGTCACTGAGGGCCGGGCACAGTGGCTTTTGCCTATAATCCCAGAACTTTTGGAGGCCGAGGTGGGTGGATCACCTGAGGTCAGGAGTTCGAGACCAGCCTGGCCAACAAGGTAAAACACCGTGTCTACTAAATAGACAAAAATTACCTGAGTGTGGTGGCAGGCATCTGTAATCCCAGCTACTCAGGAGGCTGAGGCAAGAGAATAGCTTGAACCCAGGAGTCAGAGGTTGCAGTGAGCCAAGGTCATGCCACTGCACTGCAGCCTGGGCAACAGAGAGACACCATCTCAAAAAAAAAAAAAAGGCAATGAGAAGCAAGGACCATATTTATATTTTCTTAAGTTTTGTAGAACACAAAAAGGCAACTTAAAAATAGTTAAGGTAAATCCCAGGTGGGATGAAGAATTGTGCTCAAAGAAAGAAAAGGAGAAATGTATGCAAAATACCACCGTAAATGCTCATTTAAAAAATGTTATTCCAGGAATGTAGGAAGTGTTGATAAATGTTTTCTCTGAAAAGAGGACTATGTAGCTGTCTCAGTCTTATTCTTGTTGCTATAACAGAATACTTCAGACTGGGTAATTTATAAAGAAAATACATTTATTTTTTACAATTCTGAAGGCTGGGAAGTCCAAGGTTGAGGGACCACATCTCGTTGCCTTCTACTGAGGGTCTTGTGCTGTGTCATAACACAGTGAAAGACAGCACAGGAAAAGAAAGACACTAAACTGGCTTTAATAACAGACCCACTCTCATGATAACTGACCCATTCCCATAACAACCCATTAACCCATGAATAGATTAGTCTGTTCATGAGGGTGGAGACCTCATGACTCAATCACCTTTTAAAGTCCCCACTTTTTAATACTGTTTTCTTGATGATTAAGTTTCAACATGAGCTTCATTATTGCATTGTTTGGAAACTCCCTGGAACAGAAAGCCCACTCACTTCAAAACTGAAGTACAAAACCACAATTCAAAGCTGTATATCATAGATGATAACATGATTAAAAGCATATATCTGTGTGTGTGTGTGTGTGTGTGTGTGTGTATATTATTTTTTTATTATTATTATTATTTTTGAGATGGAGTCTCACCCACTCTGTTGCCCAGGCTGGAGTATAGTGGTGCAATCTCTGCTCACTGCAACCTCCGCCTCATGAGTTCAAGCAATTTGCCTTTCTCAGCCTCTCGAGTAGCTGGGATTACAGGCAGGCACCACCACACCTGGCTAATTTTTGTATTTTCAGTAGAGACAGGGTTTAACCATGTTGGCCAGGCTAGTCTCAAACTCCTGACCTCAAGTAATCCACCCACCTCGGCCTCCCAAACTGCTGGGATTACAGATGTAAGCCACCACACCCAGCCAATAACAGGTATATTAAAGACAGATGGTTTTAGATTAAATTTTTATCTTACTACTTACTAGCTATGTAGACTTGGGCAAGAAACTTTCTATCTGTGTACCTCAGTTTCTTCACCTGTAACATATAGAATAATAATAGTATCTATATTATTGGGATATTGATATGAATAAATTAGTTAACATGTAAAAAATGTTTAGTCCAGTGCCTGGTTAATATTAAGATTTTATAAATATTTACTCTTATGATCATATGGTGTGACCACGATTCACTAACAGTTTTGTCTTTACATCCTAAAGCAGAAACAGGCAATAGTATTTTTGACCTGCTTTGTTTGCTTTCTTTTTCTAATGTGGTTCCTTACCCTAACTGGGTAAGCAAGCAGCTCTCCTTCATTCCTTTCAAATCACGCTTTTTATCCTTTCAGAAAATTCACTGATTGAGACATTAGAAAGAGAGCCTCAAAGTAGAAAGTTAAGTTCTGGGACATACAAAAGAACTCCAATATATACTGCCACTCTAAAGTGACTTTCCTGTGAACCCTTACCTTTAAGCACACTGTTTCATTATGTTATTATTTTGCAAAGACAGTGAAAGTATAAAATATTGTAGCACACTGTTTCATTATGTTATTATTTTGCAAAGACAGTGAAAGTATAAAATATTGTAGCACACTGTTTCATTATGTTATTATTTTGCAAAGACAGTGAAAGTATAAAATATTGTAATAAGATGCATACAAAATTTAGTCACTTACAATGGAAGTTCTGTTATTGTGAGCTTAATAAATGACTACCAATGTTGGGAGCCTGAGTAGCAATCTGTAAGGTAGCCCAGGGTCTTTACCGCACTCTTCAAATCTGCTATGGTTGTACCTATGATGTGGTGCCACACAATGGCAGATGTTTACTGTGTCTAAAGTATCAGGATGATGATTCTGGATCTTGTCAGTGGTGGGGTTTTTAGAACAGAGGCAGTGATTCTAGAAGTTCACAATCTGAGTTCTGTTGCCTCCATCACACACACACAGACACACACACACATATGCACATCCCACACATAAGTGTGTAAAATTACAAAGACCCCTGTGTCAGCAAAACAGATTATTATGGACAGAACAGCAGTAGCAAAAGAAATGTCTTATTTCTGGGTTCCTGAGTCCAGTTTTCACAAACTACATGTTACCAGTACATGCAGTGAGTTTGTGTCACAGAAGAGGATTTCTAACATGGTGAGACTCAGAGCTTATATGGGACAACTGAAACATACGCCTTTCCTCATCTCTAAAAGGAGTGAGATACTTCGCTTTTACTCTAGAATGCCAAAAATTCCTCTCCAGTGAGGTGAGGTTAAGATCTCCAGATTTATAACCTTGACATGTAAAAAAATGTTTCCCAGGAGCTAAATCTCTAAATCACTCCAGAGCAATAAGCATATTGAAATATTTTGTAGTCTTCATTTGATACTTCCTATGAAATAAATGCAGAGGTGACCCAAAACACCCTAATTCATTACTTTACGATGAGACACAGTGGCATTTTGAGCTCAATTAGGCACATTTTTCAAAAACCATGGCATTGTATCTCTTTACTTTTTTCAATTACCATGTAAACCCTCAAATGAAAAAAGTATATCATTACCAATGGTACTTTAAAAAATGATCTTTGAATTCTTAAGCAGTCTAATGGAGAGATTATAAAACTGTTTTTAAATAGTCACATCATCTTGGAACTAGAGTCCAAACTCTAAAGGATATGTGAAAAAAAAATTGTGCTTCAGTGGAAAATGATATATTGTTAAGAATACATCTTTCTGACTTATCTGATTCAGATTCTATAACAGCTATGTTACAATGGTGGCAATTGTAAATAACTGATAAAATAAAATAATTGTTATCTACAAACATGAAAATTATGACTTATAATGATTCCATTTGAATTTCTTTTTCCATTGTAGAAAAAGTTAGTTTTACCCTCATTAATCTATTCATTTTTAAATTGTAATCTATTCATTTTTAAATTGTTGATCTATAAATTTGTCTGTATGATTTGTTCTTTGAATTCATTGTAACATCTTACCAGTTTTTATTAACAGGTTAAATTAATCCTTGATATGTGTTTATTCCGTGCCTATATGAGAGTAATCGTTTTATCTGTTTTGTTAAAAAAAATTTTTAATATGTAAAATATTTAAAAAAAAACAACAGAGTTTGTTGTGTTATGATTTTTAAAATACAATGTCAAATGAAATAACAGAAATTTAAAGGAGGGAATCATCACTGATTTCAAAAGTGATTGAAGTGTTTAATCAGAGAGGTGGTACTTATAACACAATCCTTGAAGAAAAATCGATTGGAAAGGTAGCATTACATTCCAGATGAGGGCAAAGATTGAACAATGACATTAAGGTAGCATTTAGATGGGATTCATGGGGCAATATTGTAGGTATAGAAAGCAGGCAGATGGACATGCTTGCATAAACAGAACATGGGAGGCATGATATTAGCTGTTGGAATGAGAGTGAAGTTACAAAAAGTCAGGATAAAAGTCACCTTATGGGTGATGCTTGGAAGAGCAGTGATGGCCCTATGAGCAAACTGTGTTTTTGCTCTAGTAGAGTAGGACAAATTGTTAACCACTACTCATGTGACTTTGAGTTGGCCAGCAAGTCATTTATTTCAATGCTTGCCTACTCTGCATTTTACCCACTCTCTACAATATACTCGATAGAGCACAATTTACAGTGAAATGAAAATGTTTTGATTATTAACTTAATCTTGGTTTTATACAACTATGCTCGGTAATTTTATTTAAAATAATAGAGATGTTCATATATGACCAAGTGATCCTTTCAGATCTTATTTAGATCATCACATTAGGGTTTTTCCTTTGCAATAAAAAGTATACTTAAGTTTCCTATCAGATATCATATTAGGTGGAGAAAGAGGAAAGTCTTCTTTGTTACAATGTTGTAATTAAATTTATTTGAAGAAAATATTACCTAAAATCAGACATATTAATCACATTTCTAAATATGGGCAACAATCCACACTTAGGAATCCTGATATCAAATTATTCACAATGTTTTTTAATTAGTGCTATGAGACAGATTGAAACAGGATAATACCGAGAATTGTCAAAGAAACTGCATGAATGATTGTGTATTTAGAAAACCCCATCATCCCAGCCACAAATCACCTTAAGATGATAAGCAACTATAGCAAAGTCTCAGGATACAAAATCAATGTGCAAAAATCACAAGCATTCCTATACACCAATAACAGCCAAATCATGAGCGAACTCCAATTCACAATTGCTACAAAGAGAATAAAATACCTAGGAATAAAACTAACAAAGAACATTAAGGACCTCTTTAAGGAGAACTACAAACCACTGCTCAAGGAAATAAGATAGGATACAAACAGAAGGAAAAACATTCCATGTTCATGGTTAGGGAGAATCAATATTGTGAAAATGGCCATACGCTAACCCCATCAAACTACCATTGACCTTCTTCACAGAACTGGAAAAAAAAAAAAAACACCTTAAACTTCATACAGAACCAAGAAAAAGCCCGCATATCCAAGACAATCCTAAGCAAAAAGAACAAAGCTGGAGGCATCATGCCGCCTGACTTCAAACTATACTACAAGGCTACAGTAATCAAAACAACATGGTACTGTTGTTACCAAAACAGAGATATAGACCAATGGAACATAAGAGAGGCCTCAGAAGTAATGCCACACATCTACAACCATCTGATCTTTGACAAACCTGACAAAAACAAGCAATGGGGAATGGATTCCCTGTTTAATAAATGGTGTTGGGAAAACTGGCTAGCCATGTGCAGAAAGCTGAAACTGGACCCCTTCCTTACACCTTATACAAAAATTAACTCCAGATGGATTAAAGATTTAAACATAAAACCTAACACCATAAAAACCCTAGAAGCAAACCAAGGCAATATCATTCAGGACATAGGCATAGGCAAGGACTTCATGACTAAAACACCAAAAGCAATGGCAACAAAAGCCAAAATAGACAAATGAGATCTAATTAAACTTAAGAGTTTCTGCACAACAAAAGAAACAATCATTAGAGTGAACTGGCAACCAACAGAATGGGAAAAAATTCTTGCAAGCTACCCAGCAGACAAAGGGCTAATATCCCAAATCTACAAAAAACTAAAACAAATATACAAGAAAAAAACAACCCCATCAGAAAGTGGGCAAAAGATATGAACAGACACTTTTCAAAAGAAGACATTTATGTGGCCAACAAACATATGAAAAAGTGCTCATCATCACTGGTCATTAGAGAAATGCAATCAAAACCACATTGAGATACTGTCTCACACCAGGTAGAATGGCGATTATTAAAATATCTGAAGACAACAGATGCTGGAGAGGATGTGGAGAAATAGGAATGCTTTTACACTGTTGGTAAGATTGTAAATTAGTTCCCCCATTGTGGAAGACTGTGGAGATTCCTCAAGGATCTAGAAATAGAAATACAATTTTACCCAGTAATCTCATTGCTGGGTATATACCCAAAAGATTATAAATCAATCTATTATAAAGACACATGCACATGTATGTTCATTTTGGTACTGTTTGCAATGGTAAAGACTTGGAACCAACCCATATGCCCATCAAAGATAGACTGAATAAAGAAAATGTGGCAAATATACACCATGGAATGCTATGCAACCATAAAAAAGGATGAGTTCATGTTCTTTGCAGGGACATGAATGAATCTGGATACCATCATTCTCAGTAAACTGACACAAGAACAGAAAACCAAACACCACATGTTCTCACTCATAAATGGGTGTTGAACAATGAGAACACATGGACACAGCGAGGGGAACATCACACACAGGGGACTGTTGGGGGGTGGTGGGCTAGGTGAGGGGTAGCAGGGATTGGGGAGATTGGGGAGGAATAGCATTAGGAGAAATACTTAATGATGTAGGTGATGGGGGGGATAGAGGCAGCAAACCACCATGGCATGTATATACCTATGTAACAATCCTGCAAGATCTGCACATGTACCCCAGAACTTAAAGTAAAATTAAAAAAAAAAAAAAAAAAAAAAAAAAAAAAAAAA
>PVKP010005782.1:0-28185 GCA_004027715.1 Plecturocebus donacophilus | reverse complement strand
TGTCTAATTCTAAAACTGAATGACAACATTTTGATATGATTTGATATGCTGGAAAAAGTTTTTGCCTAATATAAAATTAAGCAAAGACAGGAAGAACCACACACTGATGCTCACTGTACTGATCTATGAAGAATCAGTTTATCAGGTTTGATTCACACACACATGTCTGTGTGTTAACAACTCCTTTAAAAATTTGTGTGTATCTCTTCCACGCAGTTTCTCCTCTTGGCTTATGCATTATCCTTTGCTTACATCTTCCCTTTCTACCACTTAATTATGAGCATGCCCTAAATTTCATACTCAGTCCACTGTTCTTTTATTTTTTTTAACATATCTTAGATTCAAGGGTACATGAACAGGTTTGTTACATGTTGTGTCATGGGAGGTTTTTATACAGATTATTTTATCTCCCAGGTACTAAGCCTAGTACCTATTAGTTGTTTTTAAGTTATTTCTACCTTGCCCTCTTAATGTATAAAACCATCTTCATTAGAGAGATTTAAATAAAGTGAGGAGTTTTTTTGTTTTGTTTTGTTTGCCTTAGTTTTACTTATTATATAGCATTGCACATATTTTTAACTTCTCCAAAAGAACTTTTAAGAAAGCAAGTCACTAACTTTTTGTCTTCTACTGGAAATTGGTGGTCTAATAAGAAAATATACTAAGTTTTTTTTTAAAGAACTTTAATTGGTGATGACCACAGTGACCTAAACAATTCTTGCCTTTTCTAGTTTATCCAAACTTTTCATTCATTTTGTTGCCAAATACTTCCTATATTCTCTGTTCCTATACACTTCCTATTAAGTTACAACTGTCTAACCTCCACCCACAATTCATTAAAAAATTAAGTTTTCTTACCAAACTCCGTGAATGTTTCTGTATTTCTGAATACTATTAACTAATCTAATATTCCCAGAAATAATCACAATGCTTGGCTTTGATGTAATTTTAATTTTCTCATACTCTCTTTAGCCACTCCATCTTTATATCCTTTGCTTACATCTTATTCTTTCTACCACTTAATTATGAGTATGCCCTAAATTTCATACTTAGTGCACTATTCTTTTTTTTTTAACTTATATCTTAGGTTCAAGAGTACATAAACAGGTTTGTTACATAGGTAAACTTGTGTCATGGAAGTTTGTTGTACAGATTATTTCATCTCCCAGGTGCTAACCCATTAGTTATTTTTCCTGATCTTCTCCCTCCTCCCACTCTCCAGTTTTTGATAGGCTCCAGTGTGTGTTGTTTCCCTCTATGTGTTAGTGTGTTCTTATTTAGCTCTTGATGAGTCAGAACACATGGTATTTGGTTTTCACTTCCTGCATTAGTTTGCTTAGGATAATGGCCTCCAGCTCCATTGATCTTGCTGCAAAGAGCATGATCTCATTCTGTTTTAAGACTGCGTAGTATTCCATGGTGTATATGTACCATATTTTCTTTATCCAGTCTACCATTGCTGAACATTTAGATTGATTACATGTCTTTGCTATTGTGAATAGTGCTGTGATGTACATATACATGCATGTGTCTTTATGGTAGAATGATTTATAATCCTTCAGATATATACTCAATAATGAGATTGCTGGGTTGAATGGCACTTGTGTTTTAAATTCTTTAAGAAATCACCATACTGCTTTCCAAAATGGCTTCTTTCTTATTTCTTCAACTACTGCTCCATGCAAATGATTCCCAAATTAACCTATCTATGAACATGTATTGGAGTACTTCTCAGGTTCAACTACTGCTCCATGCAAATGATTCCCAAATTAACCTATCTATGAACATGTATTGGAGTACTTCTCAGGACATATCCAAATAAATATTACACTGGTATTGCAAATTCAAAATATACGAAACTGAAATTAATGTTCTAGTTAAAGTAGATCCCCTTTCTATCCAAATTATTTGTGTAACTTTCAGTTTTCTAGGTAAAAATTTTGAAGCTATTTTAATTCATTTATTTCTTTTTCTTCTAGGTCCAATGTCTAACTCAGATTTTTATTTTTTTGTTTAAATATCTCTCAGGTTTACCTTTTTCGTTCTTGTTCTGCTATCCACTCTAGTCCAAACTTGTGTAAAGTCAGATATGGATTACTGTAATGTCCTCTTTATTATCTTTCTTCCATATACCTCAGGATTTGCATTCTCTTCTGACATACTGCTCTTTCCAAAGCATTATTTTCATTTTGTCATGCCTTTTATTCAAGAACTCCTAATGCAAGATTTTTATTTTCTTTATTCTTCTTTTAAAAAATATATGTCATTTTTCTCAAAGTAGAATATGAGATAAAATTTTAATTGGATTTTGTGTAACTCAAAAGATATATGCTTGAATGGATGGATACCCCATTCTCCATCACATGCTTATTTCACATTGCATACCTGTATCAAAACATCATATGTACCCCATATACATATAACTACTATATACCAGGAAAAATTAAAAAAATTCAAAAGGAGACAAAATTATCTAAATCATTGAAGATTTTAATTACTTGGGTTCTAAGTAACTATTCTGCTGCTCTAGATTTTTTCATTCTCTACTACTCTAATTCCAATTCTTTTTTATCTTGTACAGCAAAACATTACTAGCTATCAAAAATAGGCCTGAAAAACTTTTAACTTTCATTGTAATTCTATTCTGAGATGTGCTTTAGGGACTTAGAAGGTGGTAACTAGCAGAGCATCATCAGCTCCCCAGTAGAGGGAGAATAACAACCACTTACTCATTCTGTCATCAGTGAACCAGGCACTTCAGTGCTTAACAAGCGGTAAATAAATTTTGACAATTTTCTACTTACATACATTTATAGAAACGGCCTGTTCTTCCCCCAGAACTGTTCTTTATCTATCTACTACTAAGATATGCCACTCCCCTTGTGACAGTATAACCCTGAATATAAGAATCTGAATTACATGAAGGGTTCATTAGTGTTACATTCTGCAGAACTTAATTTGAATAAATCCAATTATATCTTGGTAATGAGACTAATAAATTTTAATGTTCTCATTAATGAGGAGTAAAATACACTCCAAAACAAACTGAACAAGTCTTTCTGACCCAGAAGTTTTTGGGGAATAATGCAGTTAATTGACTGATGTAAAAAATATGGACAGTTGTGCATTATTTAAGTAATTTTTCAGGATCCTCTGGAGCAAGCCAGATGTTGAGGATAGAATGGAAAATATTTCTAATAACCTGGAAGAGCCAGAGGAAACAAAGAAATCTCAGCTATGACTGAAACACAGTTTAGGATATGGCTAGCTTGTTTGTGAAGTCACAAAATCATACAGTAAAAATCTACATGTTTTGGAGGTGTGCTTGGTTGGAGTTGGGTGCTGATATACAGTGGATTGCCTGACTTCCCACCATTTGTTAATTTGTCATCAAGACTCAGTATGCACTTCTGTTGCAACTAATCTTTCCCTTGCAAAGCAAAATGAAAATAGATTAGTTATAAGCCAAGGTATCTTCTTTTAGAGATAATGGAATTTAATTCTTTCAGTGAACTCATTGCTTTTACTACATACAAAAAAAGGTTGGCAAACAAAAAATAATATCTTGAGCATATGATTAAATATGTGTGTTATAAGGGGTATTACCTAGTGCTTGAATTACTTTCTGAGGTAATTTAAATATGTTTTTGCTTTACTATTGTGTCATTGGACATTTTCTATGTACTAGAATTATTGCTCATTTTATACTTAAGCGTTAATCTGGATTGTAACAGTTTTTCCTCAAGTTAACAAAAGTATTTAAACTTTGCATTATATTTTAAAATTTTGGACTATTTTTAAGAAAATAACCCATGTGTTCACCTAACAATTATTTCTGCATTTTCTTTACTCTGTATATGTCAGTTAAGAACTGTGTGTGCATGTATTCTACAAGACAAAAGGATATTCAAATAGCAATATGAAGATGATCAAATTAGCTCCTGGAACATGAGCATTGCCATATACTGACTCTACTCCTCTGTGGTATTTTTTTCACAGAATAGAACAAAATGTCCTGCTAAACTACATTAAATCTAGTTGGAATGAAATTTCTGAAAACAATATGAATACATTAAGAATTCATATAACATTTATATTTACTCATAATTTTCCATTTAAAATGTCAAAATGTATTGAATTTTTTAGAATTCCATGTAGTCATGGTACTATAAAATATGATGTGTGAAAACTATGACAGTAATTACTCGTCTATATTGAATAACATCAGTCTCAGTTGCTATATGAGCTAACTCCATTAACATTAATTTTGAGCTAGTGTATAGTAATGTAGGTCTAAATAAGGCAGAAATAACTGGGGGAAAGTGTATACAATTTGTGCTAATTGAACATGAACCAAAGGCATACATGCCAATCTGGTTCTGAAGAAAATGCCATTTACATAATGGTTTGTTGAAGGCAGTACTTTTGGGGATAGAGTAAAAATAATATGTGAAGTCAGGTTTCCATTGCTACGTCTGCTAATGTAAACTTGAAAGAGGGTATAAAGGATGGCATGCTACCATCTTTACTTGAGATGTTCCCATTCACTTTGTCCATTCAAATTCACTTTTTATAGTAATTTATTATAGATTACTTTTACTTCAAAAATCTGGAATGTTGCTTTTCCCAAATTATGAGAAACTGGTAATAAAGCAAGTAATCATGAGTGTCATTGCTCGTTTGATTTGAGGGTTTTCTTTCAAACCTGATGCAAATCTTTGGTTTGAACTTTTCTTCATTCAACTTAATCATTATTTGCCACTATTCATTGTGGATACTCAAAATAATGAACAACCAGTACAGTCTAAGCATCAACTAATTGCAGCAGATACTATAAACAATCTGTGCTGGTAACAAGATTTTCTAATGGAATATTATACCTGTCACTTTTACTAAATTGTACTGTAGTGACAGCTCAATAGCAGCACATTAAACATTCCACATTCACTTTCTACCCTTGACACACTCTGTTCACTCCCATTCCTAATTGTTTACAGTTTTGCTTCCTACAATATTTGAGTCCTCTTCTAACATTTATCACAAATGTTTTGCCTCATTTCAACTATATTAGAGCCATATTTGAGCAATTTTTGTTTTCTTATCTTGGTAACATTAAATACCACATATTATATATGTATGTGTGTGTGTATGTGTGTGTGCATACACATATATATGTGTGTGTGTATAGATATGTGTGTATACATTTGTGTGTGTATATATATGAGTGTGTGTGTGTGTGTGTGTGTGTGTGTGTGTGTGTATACACATGCTATAGTTTAGATGTTTGTCATCCACTAAATTTCATGTTGAAATTTGATACCCAGTGTTGGAGACGGGGCCCGACAGGAGGCATGTAGATGATGGAGACAGATCCCTCATGAATGCCTTGGTTCTGTCCTCATGGTAATGAGTGTGTTCTAGCTCTTAATTCGGCAAGAGCTGGTTGTGAAAAAGAGCTTGGCAGCTCCCTGCCACCCCTTTGCTTCTTGTGCACATACTGGCTCCCCTTCACCTTCCAAGATGTGTTGATGAAGCTTGAGGCTCTCATCAGAAGCATATCTTGTCTTGCTTCTTCTTAAGCCTGCAAAATTATGAGCCAAATAAACCTCTTTTCTTCATAAATTACCAAGCCTTCTGAATTTCTTCCTAGTAATACCAAAAAAAAAAAAAACTAAGAAAACAATATTTACACAGAGTAAAAAATAAGATGAAAGTTTTAAAAAAATGTAATTAAAAACTGTGTTGGCTATAATAAGCAGAATGTGCACTCACTGAGGCTTAAATAACTGGGCTTTTTTCCCCCAAAATAACTAGTTATTAGTGAGTAAGATGCAGGCACTGGTTTCATTTCTTAACAAGGTCTGGACTTTGGATAGTTATCTCTGCAATTCTCTTGACTTTTTCTCATAACCATAATATAATCTCAATGGCTATATCAACTACATTTCATAAAACGGCACCCAAAGGAATAAAAGAGCCAATGTCATGGAGTAGAGTTTTTCTTCCATGCCCATCTTGTATCTGAAAAGGAAGCACTCCACTCCAGAAAAGTTATCCTTATATTTTATAGGGTAGAACTGGATCACATGTCTGTCTCTAAGCATGTGCCCATTTTCCTAGAGATCAAGGAATTTTTACCTGCTACTGAGAGAGCCAGGTAGGGAGGTGTGCGTTCCCTGGAAAATCCATGGAGAAACTCCAACCTATCTGCACACTGGGAATGTGCAATGGGATAGAGTCACAGAGCTTCATGCCATTTGCAGCAGGGAGGAGCCTGGCCCTTCCTCTTCCCGTGTGGAAACTGGAATTCAATCTGCTGGGTGGGAAGCACTCTAGCAGGGACTCTGGCCTTGCAAAAGTAACTGTTTCCCCCTTTTCTTCCTTTTCACCCAATGTCTTACTCATCATTCAAATTGTCTGTAAGCCTGAATTTTCATGGCCATTGGTCAAAGAACCCCATCTTTAGCTGAACTAAGGAAAAGTTCTGCAACATTTTTGGTGCCCAATGTGGAGCCTGAGAAGCAGTGAGTGAAATGGGTACTCAAAACCTCTTAGTGTCACCTTTAAGCCTTTTCATCCTTGAACTTCTGAGCTTATGGGAAACGGCACTGTCAAGCTCTGTTGCTCCTGGGGTTCTGGAATCAAGCCAGACTTTCCATGGCCTTTTCTTTCCTTTTTTGGGACTGACTGGCAAGCAGTATTTCCCATTCACTTTCCCCTCATTACCAGAGCTGGGACACATGGCCCAAAGTGCCATGGGGAGCTGGCTGGTGTTTTCTGCCATGGCTTATGGATTCTCCTCCTCCTAGCATCAGGGAGGTCAGCTCCAATCCTCATCAAATAAACTTGTCTCCCCATTGGAGGAAACACTTGCATAAGAATAAGAGATTCTTCCCCAGGCATTTTTAAATTGTTTCTTTTTCTTTTCTCTTTTCTACCCTGTCAGCAGTTAATCTTTAAAGTGTTTTTTTTTCTTTCTAGAAAATGTTTTACTAGGCCACTCCCCCCAGCTATCACTGTGTATATTCTCTGTAAAGCTTTAATCCTGAAAAAGTATTCGTGGGGCTAGTCTTGGGCTGTGGCCAATCTGATTTGCTTTGCATATCTGTATGGTCTGTGATTCATGCCCACATCTTGTTTTGCATCCTGGAGGGATAGCCAGTAACCACTTGGCAAGGCTTTGTTTAGCAATCCTGCCTTAGGGGATGAGCACTCTCTGGTTCAGTATCTGCATATTTTCCTAGCCCTGTCTCTTAAAGGGCCCCACCCAGCGACTGGGTATTCTTCTGCCTGTCAGTGTGTGCATTCTGTGTAATGTCTGTAAAAACAGCTCTAATTAATTTGGCCTAATGAAAGACAAGAACTTTGATATAATGTTTTTAAAATGGAACATAAATCCTGTGTTACATTTCAGTTCATGTGACTTTAATCTTTAAGAAATAAGAACAGTTCCAAAGATTGATAAAATGCAGGTCACATGTAAGGTTTACTAAGTGTTTTGAGGTTACAAACTGCTTTTTGAATTTTGAGAACTATTTGACTTGCTGGCTTCACAAATGGTAAGGCCTGGGGACATACAGAATTAACCTCACCCTTACCTAAGAAGGCAAACCTTGACTTCAGTTAGCACACAATTAAAGCAACTTACCAAGTTTTACCTTAAAAATTACTAGGAGTTAATTGAAACTACTAGAAATAGATTTATATGCAAGGTGTGTAAGAACAGTAAAATGTGTTTTCTAGTAAAAGGTTATAAGAAGGAATGGAAATGTAAACTTTTGCCTATGTAAAGGATTGTTTTGAGTTAAATTAGGGAAAAGCTGAAGGTTCAAAGAAGTGGTGGAAGAATTGTGAAAATTAATCTTGCAGAAGAGATTATCTGTGTGAACACGTTAACTAAATTCAAATAAGGGTATTATATGGTTTTTCTGTAAATTGAGCATTGAAATAAAAGCATAGCAAAGTTTTCCTAAGGTGCTAATCTGCTCTTTGGTAAAATTTGTAAAGGGTTATAAAAGGTTTTTTTTCTTTAAAATTTCTGGGTCACCATTTTGGCAAGATAAATAACTTATTGTAATCTGGATTCTATTTCATAATATTAACTCTTTTAAATTGTAAACATTTAACAGCCCTCCCAAAATCAAACTTCAGTTTAATAATTTTCTTCCTTGGCATCTGGCTTTTTGAATTCTTCAGAGGGCCCCTGAAGTGTCCACATAAAAGAGGTGAACAGAATTATTTGATGTGTATAGGTACATGGAATTGCCAAAATGATACTCAATCTTCCTTAAGTTATATCTTGGTGAATAATGCTAATATATGTTCCAAAATTGTATGAGATTTCTAGAATTCTAATGTCTGAGTATATGCTATCAATCATAATTAAGGTTGTTAAGTTATTGTAAACCACAGAGATAATCAAACTTCTTTGTCAATTGTGTTTCTAACTGTAACTACATTCGACATTTTCATATTCACAGAAAATTGTTGTTTTGTTTTAATTTATATCAAAGATGGCTTATAATTAGTTATAGGACTTTAACAGGTGCTCTCAAAAGCAGGTTTCTGATAAGTAGAGATTGTAACATTGGAATAAAGAAAAATGTACAGGACTGTAAAAGAAGTAAAATGTTCATGAATATCAAGCAAAACAAGGGTTTACTAAATGGACTGAACTCAGGAAGCTGAAGCAAATCTTTTTGCTTGCAATATTGCTGATCCTTGTTTATTATTTTCAGAGTCAAGGAAACTTATTTTGAACTATTTACAGCCTTTAATAATTAAAAAAGACATTCACTCTTGTGACCAAAACTCAGCATGTTTGTTTCTCTCTGACTGGTTCCTCTAGAATTTGGAAGCTATCTCTATGTTTTCTTATGGCAATATAGTTGTTTGCATCAGTGCAATAAGAATCCATTTTTCTTTTGCAATGAAACTCAATTGGAGAGAGTGGTTATTTTACCAAGGCTTTGGCTGGAAGGATATGCTTCTCTTCAAGGAACAAATCCCAACTTGCAGAGCCAATAAAAACCCAGTAGGGAAACTGGCCTGATACTCTTGTCTACACAGTTCCTGTACAGTGTTCCTGACCTGTTGTCAGTAAAGAATGTTACTTTCTAACAGGTCCAGGAGTGCCAAATTTATTATGGGACCTTAAGAGGAAAGGATCAACCACCTCACAGGTATTTGAGGATACAAACCCATGATTGGGCTTGGCTTTAAAAGGTCTTATTTAAGATTCTTTGTGGAACAAACTTCCATCAAAGCCAATCCAAAAGGCCCATGTAGAAAAAATTATTCTTGTTGCCTTTAATGCAAATAATCAGGCCAAGTTTAACACTAAAGTCTATTCTGCAAAAAATTCAGTCCTATGATTATTATTATTTTTCTGAGATAGAGTTTCATTCTTGTTTCCTAGTCTGGAGTGCAATCATGCGTTCTTGGCTCACCGCAACTTCCACCTTCTGGGTTCAAGCAATTCTACTGCCTCAGCCTCCCGAGTAGCTGGGATTACAGTCATGCACTACCACACTAAGCTAATTTTTTGTATTTTCAGTAGAGATGGGTTTCTCCATGTTGGTCAGGCTAGTGTAGAACTCCTGACCTCAAGTGATTCACCTGTCTCAGCCTCCCAAAGTGCTGGGATTACAGGCATGAGCCACCATGCCTGGCCCCTATGATGAATTTTTTAGCAAAACTGAGGACTAGAAAGAGAGAAATGGTGTTCCAAAACTTACCATACATTTGTCATTAAATTCTAAACTCATTAGTTGTTTTAAAGATTTCCCTGTATTTTAAGACTAACCCTGCTTGTTCCTGTGAAATCAATGAACAATTTTCAGATGCAGCTCAGAAAGAAGAAAATAGATGGTTAACAGAGATATCTGGATCGATATTCTAGTTCTGAACAACTGTCCGCCAAATCCTGCTAGATGATGGTAATAAATAGGATGCCCATCACTTGGAGGTTTCCTTTTTGGGAAAGTAAGACCAAGGGCGCTAACCAAAGCCAAGCACCATGCACCAAAATCCTAGCAAGCATAACTATAGCCACCAACTATCTGAGTGTGTCACAAGACATCCTCTTCTCTTTCTTGTTGGAAGAGGACTGAATTCCACAGTTTCACTTTAGCATTCAGCTTATGATAAGTTCATGCAACCCCCTGAGAAACATTTTTGTCCCAAACTTAATTCCAAACCTTACGTCAAAGCCCTAGGAAGGAAAACTGGATCTGAGTGATCCAGAGACAAACGATAACAGAAGTTAAAAGACGCAGCACAGCACAGGTGAGCATGGCTGATTCCCGCCACTTACGCCAAACCCAAGCATGGATAATTCCCATGTTAATATCCATGACATAAATGAGGTCTCGAGAACTCCAAGGCTACTGACAGCAGGGGAGATAGGGGGTACATGGGTAAGAGTGGATGATTCCCACTCCTAAGCTCCCCTGCTTCATGGGTGCAAGTTTCTTTGACTTGCATGGTGGCACCTACCGAGGTCATTGGAACTCGGGGATGCAAGGATAGAAAAGGGAAAGAGGACGCTTTTCCCTCTCTCCTTCATTTACCCCCAGATATCTGCTATAAAGAGAAGGGAACCAGGGAGGCCTGCTCCCCTCTTTTAGATGGGTAACCATTCATCTTCACTCTGTACCCCTTTCAAATGCATCCTGAACCTCTGTGATTCCTTTAAAAGGCACCTTCTTTTCTTTCTCTTCCTAGGTTCTCTCTTCACAGATAGGTAATTGTGTCTCTATGCTATGGGGCACTCCCCTCAGATGCATCCTCACAACTGGAAAGAGTTCATTTTTTAAACCTTAAAGTGATTGTCTCAGGATTGGGCTCAGTGAAAGGCAACCCAGAAGCCTGACACACCAGCAATAGGGTAAAGTTTTTTTATACCAGCCAGGCTTTTGGCTTCCCTCTCCCTGTAAAAACTTTTAAAAAGCCTTGGAATTTCTAAGCTGTCCTTACCTCTCTCCTTATTTCTCTTTGATACATGTTTTCTAGCAAGTCAGTTTGTCCGTCTTGCCTGATAATGAACCCTTAAATAGGCCTCTGAGGGAGCTCTGACTGCCATTTCCACAAAACAGCACAACCAGCAGCAGGAATCAGTTAAGCTCAGTCTTCATCCTTATCCTTACTCTAATGGCAGTTAGATATACCTCTTTAGAGGTCAGAATTAGACAACCAGGTGGGAGGGGATCCCTGGAGAAACTCCAAACAGCCTGTGCACTTGGAATGGGCACTGAGGTGGTGCCACAGAGCGTCATGCCATTTGCAGTGGGGAGGAGCCCTGGCCCTTTTTCTTCCTGTTGGGAACCTGGAGTTCAGTCTGCTGGGTGGAAGTGCTCTAGCAGGGATGCTAGCCTTGTGAGAGTCCCTGTTTCCCCCTTTTCTTCCTTTTCACCCAGAAAACTCTTACTCACCATTCAAAATGTCTGTGAGTCTGAAATTTTGTGGTCATGGGAGAAAGAACCCATCTTTAGTTAAATTAAGGAAAATTACTGTAACAATACCTTTGAGGAAGAAAAATGAGGGAGTGGTTAAGTAGACAATCAACTGTATCTGCCACAGATAATATAGGGAGAACGTGTATATATATATTTATACACACAGACACACACACACACATTTTTATACATTTCCTTTGTATCTCCTTTTTATTCTTAGAAACTTGTCACAGCCTCTGAGTCAATATGTGTAGACAAAAATAGGTTGTTTGGAGGATATTTACTAAATGAAAGGAAAGTTCATGAATTTTTTGATCTACTTCAGGTTTTTTTTTCCAGCGGCTGCCTTCCAAGCTCTTAGCTTTCTTTCACAATTTGATTTGTCAGTCATCAAAATTTACATGCTGTACGTGTTTATTATTGATTTTATATTATCTGCATGATTGAAGTATTTTTTTAAAATTAATGCAAATGTAGATATGGAAACTTGCTTCCAAGATAATGAGTTTCCCTTTGGTTAGAAAATGGTAGCATTAAAATGGGGTTTGTCCTTTGTCTCCCTGTGCTGCAAAAGGAGCTTTGCTCTTGCCTTTACTGTTACATCTTCTACTCTTCAGAAGGCCCTAGGTTACTCTACCACAGCTTCTGTGGCCCACTGACCTGAAGGTACTGGGAGATTTGTAGGAAAAATGCACGGACATGCCAGAAGCTGGAAAATAAAACTGTGGTCATGAGATTGGTCAGGGATGTGATCATGAGATTCTCTCTGGAGGAGAAATTTCTGGACCTTGTTTAGGGAAATTTGTATAGGGATGTGATGTCACCAAACTACAGAAATTGGGTCTCAAGAACAGCCAAGATAGCTGACTAGATGTAGCCAAGAAGAGCTTCTTTCCACTCAGGGAACAAGCCACCAAGACCAGCACATTTGAGCAAATCTTTGGAAGAAAGGCATTGAGAGTGGACAGAAGGAAGACACAAATGCTGGAATGAAGGGGAAGGAAGCCAGAAACCTTGCATCGGATTGCCAGGCACCAGGACCAGTTCCTACCCCCAGGTTGCTCCTGGGGAAGGGGTAAGATGAATAGGCATGAAGTGGCCCATTCTCACCAAGGACCACCAGAGTCATAGCTACAGAAGATGCCATTACCCCCAGAGACATTTGAGCTGGCAGAGAGAGCTACTTGGAGAGTTGGCAAGGATGGGACGTCAGCCTGTGCAGAGCCCAGAGTGTTTGGTATTGAAACAGCAGCAGTGGAGCACAGTTGTTTTTGCCCATGCCTCCCAAATGACCATGATCCTGTAGATGATTTTGACCTTTGTTGACTGTCAAACCTGGACAAAACAGGGTTAACTTGCTGTGGGATAGGACCAGTCTGATATGAATGCACCACTATCTGCTGTTTTCTCCCAGAGTGCCTGCCTAGCATAGTTTGCAAGCAATCTCAGCTGCCCAACTGAGGTGCTTTCCAAGGGTCACTGCCATAGCTCCTTTGCAGGCAGACCCCACATTACCACTGGAGAGCTTCTGCCCCACCAATGCACACCTGTCCTCAGTGTCCTTCCACTGCTTTGCTGGCACACATTTACACAAAACTTCAACACATTGCATCTGAAAATTGTTTATTAACTTTTTTTTGGAGACAGATATTCTGTCTTTCATGGTATAACTTTCTTTTTGGTTCTTCAGGGTTAGCTTCCACCTCTTGATTATTGATTGTTTTAAATGCCTATCCACTGACAAAAAGAGCATCTTTGTCAATTTTTTTGTTTGTTTATTTAAAATGGCCATCCATTCACAAAAAAAAGAGCATGTTTGTCAATTTTTTAAAACTCTTTTTTGGTACTATAAATGGTAATTCTACTTGTTTCCATGTGGAAATAATATTTAACAACATCTATATAATAAAATGGACGTACTAAAGGGATATCTATTTCAAAAAATTGCCATAGTAGGTGCCATAATATTATCTACTTCAAGTTAAAATTTATTTTTCTGTCAGTTAATAATGTTCCTTTTAAAAGTAGCTTTGTTCATTCATTTTTAAAAATACTCAATTTTTTCAGCTTTTCTTTTGTAATTGATATATAATATTTGTACACATTGATACATATTTGTGGGGTACATGTGATATTTTGATATATGCATACAATGTGTAATCATCAAACCAGAGTATTTAGCATATGTGTTACTGTGAAAATTTATCATTTTTTTGTATTCAGAATATTTCAGATAGTTTTATAGCTATTTGGAAATATGTGATATATTGTTGTTCACTACAGTAACTTTATTGTACTATCAAACACTGGAACTTATTTCTTCTATTTAACTCCATATTTTTGCTCATTAACCACACCCTCTTCATCCTCCCCATACCCTTTCAAGACTGCTAACTACCATTCTTTTCTTTACTTCTCTGAGAACAAAAATTTTATCTCCCATATATGAGTGAAAAGTTGTAATATTATCTTTCCCTGTCTGGCTTATTTCACTTTACATGACTACCTTCAGTTTTACACAATTTTGTAAATGACAGGATTTTATTTTTTATGCCTTAATAATATTTTGTTGTGTATACATATACCACATTTTCTTTATCCATTCATCTGTGGATGTTCACTTAGGTAGATTCCATATCTTGGCTACTAATAGTACTGCAATAAACATGGGAGTGCTGTTATCACATTGATATGCTGATTTCTTCTCCTTTGGATATATACTCAGTAGTGGGATTGTTAGATCACATAGTAGTTCTATTTCTTTTCATTTTTCAGAAACTCCCATACTGTTTTTCACAATTTACATTCCCACTGTACTAATTTACATTCCCACCAGCCATGTATAGTAGTTCCCTTTTCTCCACAGTCTTCATCAACATCTATTATTTTTAGTCTTTTTAATAATGGTCACTTAACTACTGTAAGCTGATACCTCATCGTGGTTTTGAGTTGTGTCTCCCTGAAGATTAGTGATGTGGAGCAATTTTTTTACATATCTTTTGACTATTTGCATGTCTTCTTTTGAGAAATATCTATTCAGATTCTTGGCTCAATATTTATTGAGATTATTATTATTGTTGAATTGTTTGAGTTCCTTGTATACATTGAACATATTTTAAGAATGTGCAAAAGACTTGATAGTGTGGCAATTGATTCCTCAAGGATCTAGAAACAGAATTACCATTTGACCCAGAAATCCCATCACTGGGTATATACCCAAAGGATTATAAATCATTCTATTATAAAGACACATGCACACATATATTTATTGCAGCAATGTTCACAATAGCAAAGACTTGGAACCAACCCAAATGCCCATCAATGATAGACTGGATACAGAAAATGTGGCACATATACATCATGGAATACTATGCAGCCATAAAAAAGGATGAGTTCATGTCCTTTGCAGGGACATGGCTGAAGCTGGAAACCATCATTCTCAACAAACTAACAGGAAAAGAAAAACAAACACCACATGTTCTCACTCTTAAGTGGGAGTTGAAGAATGTGAACACATGGACACAGGGAGGGGAACATCACACACCAGGGCCTGTCAGGGGGTGGAGGGCTAGGGGAGGGATAGCGTTAGGAGAAATACCGAATGTAGGTGATGGGTTGATGGGTGAAGCCAACCACCATGACATGTGTATACCTATGTAACAAAACTGCACATTCTGCACATGTATCCCAGAATTTTAAGTATAATTTTAAAAAAGATAAACAAAATTGGGAAACCTTTAGTCAGACTTAGAAAAAAGAGGGAAGACCCGAGTAAACAAAATCACAGATGGAAAAAGCAACATTGCAATTGATACTGCAGAAATTTAAAGGATAATTACAGACTGTTTTGAGCAAGTATATGTTAATAAATTGCAAAATCTAGAAGAAACTGATAAATTTCTGAACACATACAACCTACCAAGATTAAACTATAAAAGAATCCAAAACCTGAGTAGACCAGTAACAAGTAATGTCATCAAAGACATAATACATAGTCTCCCATCAAAGGAGAACTCACTATGTTATGATTTCACTGTTAAATTTTACCAAACAGTAAAGGACTAATACCAGTCTTCCTCAAACAATTCAAAAAAGGAGAGGAGAAAGGCATGCTTTCAAACTCATTTTATGAGGCCAGCCTTACCCTGCTATTAAAACCAGACAACTACATATTTTTAAAAATAAGCTACAGGCTAATATAGCTGATGTATGCAAACATTGTTAAATAAATACTAGCAAATCAAATTCAACAACATGTTAAAAGATCATTCATCATGACTGAGTAGGATTTATCTCAGGGAGGCAAGGATGGTTCAACAAATGCAAATCAATCAATGTTATATACTATATCAACAGAATAAAGGGTAAAACCCATATAGTCATGCCAATAAATGCTGAAGAAGCATTTGATAAATCTCAACACCCCTGATATGTGTTGGCTTTGTCCCCACCCAAATCTAATGTTGAATTATAGTTCTTATAATCCCTACATGTCATGAGAGGGACCTGGTGTGAATCATGCGGGTGGTTACTCCCATGTTGCTGTTCTGATGATAGTAAGTGAGTTTTCACAAGATCTAATGGTTTTATAAGGGGCTTTTCCCTCTTTTGTTTGGCACTTCCCTTGCTGCCATCATGTGAAGAAGAATGTGTTTGCTTCCCCTTCTGTGATGATTGCAAGTTTCCTGAGGTCTCCGCCACCATGCTGGACTGTGAGTCAATTAAACCTCTTTACTTTACAATATACACATTCTCAGGGAAGTCCTTATAGCCAGAGGAAAATGTACTAATACAATAAATTGGTACTGGATAGTTGGGCACTGCTGTAAAGATTACTGAAAATTTGAACATAGCTTTGAAACTGGGGAACAGGCAGAGGATGGAATAATTTGCAGGGCTCAGAAGAAGACTGGAAAATGTGGGAAAGTTTGGAAACTCCTAGAGACTTGGATAGCTCAGAAGATAGGAAGATGTGAGAAAGTTTGGAACTTCCTAGAGATTTCTTAAATGGCTTTGACCAAAATGCTGATAGTAATATGGACAATAAAGTCTAGGCAGTGGTGATCTCAGATGGAGATAAGAAACTTACTAGAAACTGGAGTAAAAGTTACCCTTGCTATGCAGAGGCTGATGTCATTCTCCCCCTGCTCTAGACAGCTGAGGAACTTTGAACTTGAGAGAGATGATTTAGGGTATCTGTCAAAGGAAATTTCTAAGTGGTAAACCATGCAAGAGGAAACAGAGCATGAAAGTTTGGGAAATTTTCAGCCTATGTGATAAAAGAGAAAAACCCATTTTAAAGGGAGAAAATCAGGCCAGCTGCAGAAATTTGCATAAGTAACAAGGAACCTAAGGTTAATCACGAAGACAATGGGAAAGATGTATCTAGAGCATCTCAGAGGCCTCCATGGCAGCCACTTCCATTACAGGGATGGAGGTCTAGGTAGGAAAAATGGTTTCCTGGGTAGAACACATCCCCCACCCCACAACTCCATTTAGCCTCAGGACATGGTGCCCTGCATCCCAGCTGCTTCAGCTTCAGCTGTGGCTAAAGGAGCCAACATAAAACTCAGGCTGTTGTGTCCGAGGGTGCAAGCTCCAAGCCTTGGTGGATTACATGTGGTGTTGGTCCTGTGAGTGCACAAAAGATAAGAATTGAGTTTTGGAAACCTCTGCCTAGATTTCAGAGGATGTATGAAAACACCTGAATGTCCAGGAAGAAGTCTGCTCATGAAGAACTTCCTCTAGGGCAGCGCAGAAGGGAAATGTGGGGTTGGAACCCACCCACAGAGTCCTCACTGCGGCACTGCCTAGTGGAGTTGTGAAAAAGGGGCCACTGTCACCCAGACCCCAGAATTGTAGATCCACCAACAGCTTGCACTGTGCCCCAAGAAAATCTGCAGACACTCAAGGCCAGCGATAAAAACAGTAAGGAGGGGGCTGTACTCTGCAAAGCCACAGGGCTAGAGCTGCTCAGGGCTTTAGGAGCTCACCTCTTGCATCAGTGTACCCTGGAGGTGAGACATGGAGTCAAAGGAGATGATTTTGGAACTTTAAGGTGTAATGATTGCCCTATTGGATTTCAGACTTGCATGGGTCCTGTAGTTCCTTTGTTTTGGTCAATTCCTCTTATTTGGATCAGGCATATTTACCCAATGCCTATACACCCATTGTATCTAGGGAGTAGCTAATTAGCTTCTGATTTTACAGGCTCATAGGTAGAAGGGACTTGCCTTGTTGTCTCAGATGAGACTTTGGATTTGGACTTTTGGGTTAATGCTGGAATGAGTTAAGACTTTGGGGAATGTTTGGGAGGCATGATTGTGTTTTGAAATTTGAGAACATGAGATTTGGGAAGTTCCAAGGGTGAAATGATATGGCTTGGATGTGTTCCCACCCAAACCTCATGTTGAATTCTATTTCCTGTAATCCCCACGTGTCATGGGAGGGACCCAGTGAGAGGTAATTGAATCTTGGGGGCAGTTACTCCCATATTACTATTCTTATGATAGTGAGTGAGTTCTCATGGTTGTATAAGGGGCTTTTCCCCTTTATCCTCTGCATTTCTTCTTGCTGACACCATGTGAAGAAAAACATGTTTGCTTTCCCTTCTGCCATGATTGTATTTTTCTTGAAGCCTAGCCCGCCATGCTGAACTGTGAGTCAATTAAACCTGTTTCCTTTATAAATTACCCAGTCTTAGGTATGTCCTAGCAGTGGGAGAATGGACTAATACAGCCCCTAATGATAAAAACCTTCAAAAAACTGCATATAGAAGGAATATAACACATAAAAGCTATATATGACAGACACACGGCTGATATCATATTGAAGAGGGAAACATCGAAGGTCTTTTCTCCAATAACTAGAAAATGACAAGGATGCCTAGTTATACCACTATTATTCAGACTGGTACTGGAAGTCCTAGCTAGAGCAATCAGTCAACAGAAAGAAATAAAGTGCATCTGAAGTGGAAGGGAAGAAGTGAAATTCTTCTTGTTTGCAAATTATATATATATATATATATATAATTAATATAATTATATAAATATAATTATATATATGTAAATTTATATAATTTATATATATATATAATTTGCAAACAAGGAGAATATGTGTGTGTGTATGTGTGTGTGTGTGTGTGTGTGTGTGTATATATATATATATATATATATATATATAGTTTTTTTTTTTGAGTCAGAATCTCACTCTGCCACCCAGGCTGGAGTGCAGTGGTGAGATCTCAGCTCACTACAACCTCTACCTCCCAGGTTTGGGTGATTCTCCTGCCTCAGCCTCCTTAGTAGCTGGAATTACAAGCATGTGCCACCATGCCCAGCTAATTTTTGTATTTTAATAGAGATGGGGCTTTGCTATGTTGGCCAGGCTGGTCTTGAGCTCCTGACCTCAGGTGATCTGCCTGTCTTGGCCTTCCAAAGTGCTGGGATTACAGGCATGAGCCACCACTCCTGGCCAGATAATATAATCTTATATTTTGATAAACTAAGCACTCCACCAAAAAAAAACTATTAAAAACTGAAAACCAAATTCAGTAAAGTTGCAAAATACAAAATCAACATACAAAAATCAGTAGCATTTCTATATGCCAACAGCCACCAATCTGAAAAAGAAATCAAGAAAGCAATTCAATTCACAGTAGCTACAAATTAAATAAAATACGCGGCAATAAACTTAACCAAAAAGTGAAAGATATCTACAAGACAATCTATAAAACATCAATGGAAGAAATTGAAGAAGACCAAATAGTGGAAATATTTTCAATTTTCATAGATTCTAAGAATCAATATTGCTAAAATTTCCACGCTATCCAAAGCAATCTATAGATTCAATGGAATTTCTATCAAAATATCAATGATATTCTTCACAGAAATAGAAAAATATATTCCTAAAACTTATATGGAACTACAAAAATACTGAAATAGTCAAAGCCACTCTGAGCAAAAAGAACAAAACTGGAGGAATCACATTTCCTGACTTCAAATTATACTACAGAGCTATAGTAACCAACACAGCATAGTACTTGCATAAGAACAGACACATATATCAATGGAACAGAACCTAGAAATAAATCCATACATCTTCAGTTAACTCATTTTTTTTTACAAAGGTACCAAGCATATACACTGGGAAAAGGACGGTATTTTCAATAAATGGTAGTGTGAAAATGGAATATCCACCTGCAGAAGAATGAAAGTAAATTCCTATCTACTACCATTTACAAAATCAAATCAAAACAGATTAAAGACTTAAATCTAAAACCTCAAGCCATAAAACTACCAAAAGAAAACATTGGGAAACTCCCCAGGACATTGATCGGTCTAAAGATTTATTGAGTAATATCCAACAAATATAGAGAAGTGAAACAAAAATAAACAAATGATATAATATCAACTTCAAAAGCTTCTGCATAGCAAAAGAAACAATTGTCAACATGAAGAGATAATCCACAAAATAGGATAAAATATATTCAAACTCTCTATTTGGCAAGGGATTAATAACCAGGATATATAAGGAGCTCAAGCAACTCTAGAGGAAAAAAAAATTAATTATCTGATTAAAAAATGGGCAAAAGATCTGAATAGGCATTTCTCAAATAAGAAATCAAAATGGCAAACAGGAATATGAAAGATGCTCAACATCACTGATCATCAGAGAAATGCAAACCAAAACTACAATGAGATATCAGGTCAACCCAGTTAAAATGGTTTTTATCCAAAAGAAGTCAGTAATAAATGCTGACAAGATTGTGGAGAAAGGGGAACACTCCTATGCTGTTTGTGGGAATGTAAATTAGTACAGCCACTACGGAGAAGTATATGGAGTTGATTTTAAAAACTTAAGATAGAAATAGTACATGATCTGGCAATCTCCCTGTTAGTTGTCTTCCCACCAAAAAGAATATTAGATATCAAATAAGTATCTGCATTCCTATGTTTTTTGCAGCACTATTCACAAAACCTAAGATTTGAAATCAACATAAATGTTCATCAACAGATAAATATATATATTTTTAAATGGTACATACATACAATGGAGCATTATTCAACCATGAAAAAGAATTAAATCCTGTAATTTGCAACTGCATGAATGAAACTAGAGTACATCACATTATTAAAATAACATCAGGAAGAATAAATACAAATAAAACCACTTCTATGCCCATGAAATCTAAAAAGCCAATAATAAATAATAAAGTGATTATTTTAAAAGCAGCCAGAGGAAAAATACACATCATATAGAGAAATAAGATAATTTGAATGATAGCAAACTTATAAACAGAAACAGTGGAATCATAAAAGAACAGAATTATATTTTTTAACTGTTGTAAAATTAATTTAATTCATATATCAATATCTAACAAAATTATTTTTTATGAATCAAGATAAAATTTCTGATAACAAAAAGATTAAAAAATTGTAATTTGCACTGCAATTCTTCTACAAATGTTAAACAAATATCTCAGACTGAAGATACAAGATAGAAACTTCCTTTTTTTGAAGAAATGGCAAGCACAGTAACTAATAAATATGTGATTAAATGTGTTTTTTTTTTTTTGCGTATTTCCTTGAGGGACAATCGTTCTTTGTGAAACTCTATTGTATGCTTTATATAGAGAAAAAATATATAGCAACAACAGAACAAAAACTCAGAAAATTAAGTATAATTAATTTTTTTGGAAAGTTCTTACATTTTTATGTAAATTGTTAATTTTCATTCTAAATAAACTTTGGTAATTAAGGATTCATAAGATAAACTCTAGAATCTGAAAAATTGATAATAGAACCAAATGGAGTACCAGAAGTATTCTAACTCCAAAAGAAGGCAAAAAATTAAGGTATAAAAAACAAATGAGTAAACAGAAAGCAAATAGGAAAATAATAGACCTAAACCATATCATATCAATAATTAAATAAAATGAAAGTGATGTAATATAATTAAAAGGCAGAGGTTATCAGACTGGTTATAAAAATGAGATCCCACTATACACTATCTATAAGAGACGTACTTCAAAATAGTGGAAACAAATAGGTAAAATATAAATATATATTTAAAAATATATACAATGTAACCAGTAAACCTAGGAAAGCTGGTGTGGTAATATGAATATAATGCAAACTAGACTCGAGGTAAGGAATATAACTAGATATAAAGGGGAACATCATAATCTCTATAAAAAGAAAGTTAATCAGAAGTATAAGAACAATCATAATGGTCTATGTATTTTTTAAAATAACTGCACAATACATGAAGAAAATGCTGACAGACCGAATTAAAAAACAGACAAACTATACTTAGCAAATTTACCACCTCTTGCTTAGTACTTGATAAACTACATATACAAAGATCACCATGGTTATAGAATATTTTTACAATACTATTAATTAGTATTTTATTCCCATGGGATGTTGTAACAAATAATCATAAAATTGGTTCCTTAAAACAACAGAAATGGTGAGAATTTATATTCTCACAATTCGAAGACCAGAAGTCATAAATCAAAGTGTTTGCCTTTGAACTCTGGGACTTGCACCAGCAGCCTCCTGGGGGATCTTAAGCCTCCAGCTTCAGATTGAGAGCTACACTGTTGACTTCACTGGTTTTGAGGCTTTCAGACTCAGACTGAGCCAAAGTGCTGGCTTCTCCCTTTCCCCAGGTTGCAGATGGCCTGCCATTGGACTTTGCCTTATAATTGTGTAAGTCAACTCTTATAAATAAACTCCCTTTTGTACATACATATAATCTATTTGTTCTGTCCCTCTGGAGAACCCTAATACAATTGGCCATTAATTTTTTTTTCAAATAGTTCTCATGCTGTTTTCTTCCTCTTCTCTTTTTCTGTGACTTCCATGATGCATATGTTCATATACTAGAGATTTTCCCAAAAGTTTCTGAGGCACTATTTTTTTGTGTTTATTATTTATTTATTTATTGTTACTCAGAAAGCATCGTCTTAATTGACTGAACTTTAATTATCTTTTCTTTTGCCTGATTAAATCTGCTCATGGGCCTTATTAGTGAAGTTTTCATTTTAGTTACTGTACTTTTCAAATCTGTAATTTCTACTTGGCTTTTTTCATAACTGCTATAGTTTTATATATCTTCTCTATTCATTGGTACATCATTCTCCTGGTTTTCTTTAGTCCTTTTTCACTGGTTTACTTTAGTTTTTTGAACATGTTTAATATAGTTGACTTAAAGACTTTTTCTAGTAAGTACTATGTTTTGGCTTTCTCACAGACAGTGAATGTTATTTATTTTTTCCCTATTATCAGTCTTACTTTCTTTTCTTTTCCTTTTTTCTTTTCTTTCTTT
The DNA here is from genome assembly GCA_004027715.1 of Plecturocebus donacophilus. NCBI lineage: Eukaryota > Metazoa > Chordata > Mammalia > Primates > Pitheciidae > Plecturocebus > Plecturocebus donacophilus. Next base: position 5,395 of record PVKP010005782.1, on the reverse strand, counting down.
CCTTCCTTCCTTCCTTCTTTCTTTCCTTCTTTCTTTTTTTTTCTTTTTTTTTGACAGATTCTTGCTGTGTCATCCAGGCTGGGGTGCAGTGGCATGACCTCAGCTCACTGCAGCCTCTGCCTCCTGGGTTTCAGCCATTCTCCTATCAGCCATGCTTTCTTATTTTACTACATGTCGTCATGTCTTGTTGACTACTGGACATTTAAAAATATAATATAATGACTCTGGAAATCAGATTCCCTCACCCAGGGTTTCATTGCTGTTGTTTGTTTGTTCATGGATTTTATTGAACTAATTCTTTATAGTCAGGATTTTTTTAATCCTGTGTGGCCACTGAAGTCTGCTCATTTTATAACTTCATGAAGATTTCCTTAAACATCTGGAACCAATAATTTTCCCAGTTTTTTTCTGCATAATGTAGCATGCCTTCAACCCTCAGGCAGTTTACCACTCCACCTGAGCCTTTACTTCATGCTTGTGAAGACCCTTTACGTTCAGGCAGAATTGAAAGCTTAGTGCCTTCTTTGATCTTTTCTGATATTGTACACAGCCCTGGAAATATGATTTTCCGGGTTCTCAGGAGTTTGTCAGACTATCTCAAAGCACTTATTTGGCAACACATCTCATTCAACCATCTTTCATGTTTTTGTTTATCTGTTGTTTAATTCAACTTAAAATACAATGCCCCAGACAGCACCAACTATTGCCTTTACTTATGGATGTTTTTGCTTAACACCTCCCCATCTTCCCCAGCTAGCCACCTAAACTCTGAAAGAGTTTTCAGCTGAGGAAAATAAAGTCTTTTCAGAAAATCCTCCAGGAAACCACTGGAGAGGTCAAATAAGAAGAACTGTTTGCAAATGAGGTTTGCTCTCTTTCTGGATACAAAGAGTGGGAATGTGGATTTTAATTTTCAAGGCTCCTGTTGAAAAGGGATAGGGATAGTACTAAGGTAAGTTAAAATGCCAAAACTTTTGCTACTTTTACTGAGATTTGGATCATTACCTCAAATAAGCACTCACCAGGTCTGTATAAGTTTTTGATTTGTGTCCAGGATTCCAAAAACATTGATTCTGACAGTTTTTCCAGAGTTTTCATTTTTACAGTGCAACAGCAAACTCTTGAAATTTCATGTAGGACCAGTTTCTCTGATGTCACTTCACACATGGATCTTTGACAAAAGTGCAAAGTCTATTAAACATGAAAAAAAAATTATTTCAACAAATGATATTGGAAAAACTGGGTATTCATGTGAAAAAATACTTTACCTAATACCTTTCACCATGCACACAAAACTAATTTGATATGTATTATATACTTACAGGTAAAAGCTAACTATTAAGGCTGTATATTTAAACATGATAATATATTCAAAATCTCTTGTACACAGGCTTTGTAAACAGAGCAAAGAAAGCAATAAACATAAAAGAAAAAATAAATCCTATTATATTTAATTTTTTAAAAAAATTGGCGAATTATAAAGGCACTGTTAAGAAAATGAACAATATTCTCTCTCATACGTCAAAGCTAAAGAAAAGCTGACCTCATAGAAGTAGAAAATAGAATTGTGGTTATTAGAGGCTGGGAATGGTAGCAAGAAGGGGAAGATAGGAAGAGATTAGTTAACAGATACCATATTATAGCTAGATAGGAGGAATAGATTTTAGTGCTCTATAGCACTGCAGGGTGACTATAATTAACAATTATTTACAGTACATTTTCAAATAGCTAGAGGAGATAATTTTGAATGTTTTTAACACACACAAAAAAATGATAAACGTTTGAGGTAATGGGCATTTTAATTACCCTGATTTGATCATTATATATTGTATACATCTATCAAAAATCACTCTGTACTCCAAATATGTACAATCATTATGTATCAATTGAATATAAAAAAATAGTCAAGACACAGCCTGAAAACATGTCATAAAAATACATGTATCTAATAAGTGATTTATGTTTAAAATGTGTAAAGGACACTTACAACTCAATAATAACCAAAGGAATAATCCAAAAGTAGACTAAGTATACACATCAAAAAGAATATGTAAAAATGGTCATTAAAGACATGAAATGTATATAATATTATTAGTCAACAACTAAATGCAAATTAATACCAGTGTGAAATATCATTTTACACCTACTTGTGAAAGGAAAATATCTTGGGCTCCTTCAAGCTGGGAATCTCTCATGGCAAATCTGCCTCTCATTCTAGTCAAACTCATCCCTCTGCTCACAGATAGATGCATATCTGATTGTATCCTTTGGAAAGGCTTTATCAGAAACTCAATAAATGCAACCATATGTCTCTCACCTATTTGTGACCTGGAAGCCCCCACTGGGTGGGCCTTACTTTGAGTTGTCTCCATCTTTCCAGATGGAACTAATGTACTTCTAACATATATTGACTAATGTCTCATGTCTCTCTAAAATGTATAAAACCAAACTGTGCCCCAACCACCTTGGGCACATGTCTTCAGGATTTCCTGGGGCTGTGTCACAGGCATATTTACAACCTTGGTAAAGTAAACTTTCTACATTAACAGAGACCTGTCTCAGATTTTCTGGTTTTACATACTGAAACATATAAAATTAAACACACCAACAAGTACCAAATATTTATTAAAACATGAATAAATGAAACTACCATACCTTGCTGGTGGATGGGAAAAATTTTGGAGTCACTTTGGAAAATGTTTTACAGGTCCTTATAGAGTTAAACATATACGTACCCTATGACCCAACAATTTAATCATAGTTATTTACTTAGAAAAATAATTCATACAAAGGATTATTACTATGCAAAAAGAAACTATTAATATTTACTTTAAAAATTGATGAATGTGGAAAAATGCTAAATGAAAGAAGCCAGATCAAAAATGTATAAACTATATAAATACATTTTTATCAAGTTTTGGAGTAGGCAAAATTTATTTGTTTTATTAGAAATAAGAGTAATGTTTGCCTATGAGTACTATAATTGACTAGAAATTGGCTTGAGAAAGCTTCCTGGAGTGATGAAAATGTTCTATATCTTGATTAGAATCATGTCTACATGGGTATATATATTTTTTTAATGAACATTTAACTTATAAACCTAAATGTATGCATTTCACTTTGTTTAAATTTTAACTAAGATAAAAAATATAAAACAGTTCTCAGGGATTAGAAACACATTTAGTCCCCATCTTGATAAGGCTTCTTTCTGGTTGCCTTAAATTCATATCCCTTATTTTGCAATTTTTTTCTATAATTCTAAAGGAAAGTCATTGGACTAGTGTCAGATAATCTGTATTTTCATCCTGTCATACTAGTTTGATGATCTTCAGATAATTTCAAAGTTTTCAACAGCCATAGGATTATTAAAACTGAGGAGAATTGTAAAGTAGATAAAAAAGGTTAGGCTGAATTAGAATATTCCCATAGAATGTCCTGCAGGCCTTATGTATAAAGGGTTTGCTTTGATGTACAATTGAAATTCTTAATCCCTTAATAATGCAAATTAAAGCTTTCAACTTATTTTGACTTTCATCCAGACTTAGAGCATTTGTTAGAGTCTTATGGAAGTTTCTTTCTCTTCGTTCACACTCAAAGGTATGATTAGGACATTTTGACTGAAGCATCCTTTAGACATTCAGTCTACCTTAATAACCCCTGTAACTCTATGCGTACACCCTTTCTTATTGATAAAACACTCAATTTATAAGAAAACATTGGATTATGATCTTAAAGGGAGAAAAATATTGACATTATGAGATTTTGTATTTTCATGTGGTAAAATGATACTGCTCTGTAGAAATTGTGCCTTCTTTAAAGTAGTACAGTTAACAACAGTCCTGAATAGGTATCAACAAAATCCTCTTAGTAATTTAGTAGACAAAATCCTCTTAGAAAATTGCAGCTGGGAAACAAACAAACAAGTTTATTGTGGCTATAGTCACCCAGTTTTGAAGAAGTAAGAAATTTTTTCTCCTTCATTGTTCCTTTCACATATTCTTTGGAAAATCTATTTTATTGAATCACAGTAAAGAACACCTCCAGCTGGTGATAAATTTTTTGATCACCTTTTTAGTATAAGAAGCCCCATGTGACCTGATGCAGTGTATTATTCAGGCAGACTAGAAGTTTTTCATATGGAAAATGTCTTTATTGTCAATTCCCTTGTTAAATCAAATACAAAAGCTGTTTTGGAGCCATTCTATTCTGTTGTAACTAGGTCCACCTGTTCAGCACTTAAATAATCCATAGAAATCTTAATACTTTGTATATGTGTTGTTATGATATCCATCCTGCTTTCGTTAGATTTATGAAGTTATAAAGAATTTAAAGATTCTTATACTAGAAAATACTATATGACGTGAAATTTGCAAAAATACTTTATACATCAAAATACTCAGGTAAAAATTTATAAGTAAAATGAAAAACACAATTTAAATCAATCGCAGGGTTAGAACACTTACTGTTTGAGATAATGAAAATATTCACAAATTACTTTCCTTAGAATATTTTATTTTTCACATTTTTTGTTGCAGACATTTAAAAAATTATAAGATCACCATTTGCTAATTTATATCACAATTCTCTTGATCTCATTCCTAAATTCCTTTTCCTGCCACTTACACTGTCACCTGCATTTCACATGAAGGTTTGTTAGCTCATTAGAAGCTCTTTTATTTTCAAGTCTAATAGTCCCATAAGTACTACCAAAGCCATTACCAAAAAATATACATATTTAGAAGGGCTGGCTATTAAAGGAGCATTGAAATCCTTATTTTACTTTGAGATAAATGGAAGGACACATTTTTTTTTTTAAATACTTTTCTAAGAAGCATCTTTATAATAATTTTGCTTTCATCAACTTTCAGTTTTGTCACTTTTTTCCTAAAAATCCCTTTCAGTTTAAATACAACCTAGAAGTGAGAAATAGACTCACTTCCAGCTTGAATGGCTTTCTTCTTAATCTGTTCCTTAGTGCTAAGTTGCATAAGTAATTTTCACATATTTATTTAGTACACTTTCATATTTAGAGACTCAAAGATACACAGTGCAAAAAAAACCTACTCCTCCTACTATGTATTATTATGATAGTAGCTAACATTGAGAGCTCACCCTGTGTCTGAAACCTTGTGCTTTTTTTTTTTTTTATTTTATTTTTTATTGCATTTTAGGTTTTGGGGTACATGTGAAGAACATACAATATTGTTGCATAGGTACACACGTGGCAGCGTAATTTGTTGCCTTCCTCCCCTTCACCTATGTCCGGCATTTCTCCCCATGCTATCTCCCCGCAACTCCCCACCCTCCACTGTCCCTCCCTCCCTCACTGTCCCTCCCCTATTTTCCCCCAACATTCCCCTGCGTATAGTGCTCCCCTCCCTGTGTCCATGTGTTC
>PVKP010005781.1:0-79883 GCA_004027715.1 Plecturocebus donacophilus | reverse complement strand
CTGTTGATGAAAGTGTAAATTAGTTCAACCACTGTGGAAGACAGTGTAGCAATTCCTCAAGGACCTAGAAAAAGAAATTCCATTTGACTCAGCAATCCCATTACTGAGTATATATCCAAAGGATTATAAATTGTTCTATTATAAAGACACATGCACTCGTATGTTCATTGCAGCACTGTTTTCAATAGCAAAGACCTGGAACCAACCCAAATGCCCACTGATGATAGACTGGACAAGAAAAATGTGGCACACATACACCATAGAATACTATGCAGCCATAAAAAACGTTGAGTTTGTGTTCTTTATAGGGACATGGATGAATCTGGAAACCATCATTCTCAGCAAACTGACACAAGAACAGAAAATCAAACACCACATGTTCTCACTCACAGGTGGGTGCTGAACAGTGAGAACACATGGACACAGGGAGGGGAGCATCACACACTGGGGTCTGTGGGGGGGAAATTGGGGAGGGACAGTGGGGGGTGGGGAGGTTGGGGAGGGATAATATGGGGAGAATGCCAGATATAGGTGATGGGGGGATGGAGGCAGCAAACCACATTGCCATGTATGTACCTATGCAACAATCCTGCATATTTTGCACATGTACCCAGAACCTAAAGTGCAATAAAATGTACATATATAAATAAAAATTTTAAAAAGTGTTAATGTGGCCAGGCACAGTGGCTCACACCTGTAATCCCAGCACTTTGGGAGGCCAAGGCAGCTGAATCACCTGAGGTCAGGAGTCTGAGACCAGCTTGGCCAACATGGTGAAACCGTCTCTACTAAAAATACAAAAATTAACTGGGCATGGTGGCAGGCGCCTGTAATCCCAGCTACTTGGGAGGCTGAGGCAGGAGAATCACTTGAACCCAGGAGGCGGATGTTGCAGTGAGCTGAAATTGTGCAGCCTGGGCAACAAGAGCAAGACTCCATCTTAAAAAAAATTAAAAAGTGTTAACGTATCAGTGTTGCATCTGAGAGGTAATAGTTTTTTTAGCGCTGTAAGATTTTCTCCCCCATCCCCACACCTTCCTTTTTTCCTCCTTTCCTCCCTTCTTCCCTTACTTTTCTATCTTTGTCTTCCTCTCTCCTTTCTCTTCTTTAATCCTTCCTACATAACCAAATCCAACTAAATATTTTAATTATCTTCATACTATGACAGAGCACATTTTCTTGGTTTCCATCATTATCAATTTGATGAGTACAATTAACTGAAGAGACTTCTATATGAGGTCTTAAGCCACAAGTGTAGCAAAGACATCCCTTCAGCATGGGGGCCTTGAATGCTTCTTATTGGTGGAGCATTTTTCAGTCCATCTAGCCTTCCTTATTTGCATCCTTGGTAATTCTGGAGACAAGTCAGTTCAAAGGGAAGAAAACAGATGGATGTTTCTCATTTCAACTCTGGCGCAAATGTACCCATGTGATCTTTTCCTTTATCTTGCAGAATATTACTCCTCCTACACAGACTATTACCTTGTTCTAAAAATAAGGGACAACATTTGCTCTGCCTTCCTTATAGTAATAAGAACATATGAAACTGTTATTGGTTGTTTAAAGTACTATACAATTAGTGAAAAATGGCATGATTTCTACTGCCCACTACCACCACTGCCATCACTGTTTCTGTCTGCCATTGGGTTGAGGTCCCTCCAAAGACTTCAGTGAGCATTCTCCTGAGTCTAACTGGACATATTCTGTGTCACAGATAATTTTATATCGAAGGGGAAAGTGTTTGGACAGTGACTGCTATTTGGGTGAGGAGACCAGCCAGGCTAGTGTATGTGCAAAGGATAAATGCTTGAGGGAGATGGATGCCCCAGTTTCCATTATGTGCTTATTTCACATTGCATACCCATGTCAAAACATCTCATGTACCCCACAAATATATATACCTACTATGTACCCATAAAAATTAAAAATAAAATAAAATTGAAAACTTAAAAGGAAGAATAGCCACAGCTTGAAAATGCTTTCTGCCTAAACCTCTCTGCCATGGCCCCAGACATATGGCATCTCAAGATTTCTCTCAGCAAATACTTTCAACTTTGTCATTTCAGATACACATTTGGTTGAAGGTTGAATTATTTTAAATAAGGAAATTATTATTATTATTTTTGTATGATTTGTTTGTTCAAGAGAGCAAAAAAGGCACCAGATGTGAGAAAATAATGGATACCTGTATTGCTTTATTTACTCCTTTTTAGGAGTTTACCTAATGTATGTCTTTTAAAGTTTGTGTTTTACTGACCAATGTGGAAGAGAGACTGTGGGAAGGGGCTCCTGGCTAGTCCACATCCAAGGAAGGAGATGACAAATATCTTTTTCCAGCCCAGATTCAAATCTCTCATTTTTCTCCTAGTAGGAAAGGGGCCCCTTTAGGGTACTCTTTTACCCTTAAAGTCACTGCTTCTGTTCTTACTGCTATCCTCCAGAAAGCATGAAGCCCAATCCCCAACATACCTCATGGGAACCCTAGGCTCTTCCACACTTAAGCCATGATGCAGCTACTGTTCATGGTCCTCAGTTTCTTCTTGGCTTTCTGTCACTTGGCGGCCTTGGCTCCGTGACAGCTGACACTGTCAGGTCCTCTGATACCCAAGAGATAAAAGGAGGCCCCCTTCTCCACAAACTTATGCCAAACACAAAAAGGATGTGGCATTCAAGACTTCGAAGACCATCACTCATGGCTGCATTTATGCTGCTTCAGGACAACCACATTTGGTTAAAAATAATCCTAAGAAACACCACCAGATAGCAGCTTTTTAGGTCAAAGATTCTGAGCTGGAAGCTCTGGACTTTGGTGTGGAGACAAACCAAGGATCAACGAGAAGAGATAAGAGCTGAATAGATTCAGGAAGGAACAGAGCAAACTCCTAAAATCCTCACTGTCAAATAGTGCCCCTTTTGATAAAAATCTAATAATCTATGCGAGATTGGTTATTATGGGCAGCTAACAACTACTTTTGTTAGCTAATGGCCCAAGGTAAGGCCAAGAGCAGTTTCCACAATAATAACTGTCTGGAAAATGCAGCTATGATTGATTTGGAGGGAATTATGAGCACGATAAAAGTTTCAAGGAACATTTCCTCCCTCATGCACATAAGCCACAGTATAAACCTGCTCCTTGCTGTTGTGTTTTTTTGCCAGTAAGATACATTGGTTGTCACACCCTGAAGGCAAGGCCCACACTTGGCAGAATCAGAAATGTGGATGGGGCAAGTCTTTGGACTAAAGAAATGTGAAGTTCATTTTCTTTCTTTGTCTTCATTTTTAAATGCAACAAAAGTGTCAGGTATGAAGTTAATGGGAAGTACTTAGTAAATATTCTAATGCCAGGTAACATTTATCATGCACCAAGCTGGGTGCTAGGCAGCATTCTGCACACTGTGCCAAAAAATAACATGGACCTGAAATTGCTGTCCTTAGGAAGGTGGCATGCAAGGTTGGCCCCTGGCTGGTATCTGGGAACATGGCTCTGGGAGTGTTTCAGTTAACCATTAACTGACGAGAGTGGTTTGCTCTGACTAAACTGTTCTTACAAACAGTATGGTTTTTCTGGGACACCTGCCTTCCATTAGGAATCTAGAGTTTTGGTATATGCCAGGCAGAGAGTACCTACATGACCGGCCCCCAGTAAAAACTATGGACACTGGGTCTCTAATGAGTTACTCTTTTAGATAGTCTTTTTATACATTACAACTCATTGCTGGGGAAAAGAGTGTCCTGTGTGACTTTGTGGGGAGAAAACTCATGGAAGCTTGTGCCTAGTTTCCTCCAGACTTTGCCCCTTGAGCCTTTTTCCTTTGCTAATTTTGTTTTGTTCCCTTTCACTGTAATAAATCATAGTCATGAGTGAGACTCTAGCTGAGCCCTGTGGGTCTGCCTAGTGAATCACCAAACCTGGTGGTGGTCTTGGGGATACTCAACACATGCACACTTCATCCAGTTTGATTCTCACAGCCTCCCTTTTAGCTAAGCATTGAAGACAAGAAATTGGAGACTTATAAAGGCTAAGAACATTGACCAAGAGTAGACATTTAACAAAAGAACGTGATCAGGATTCAAGCACAGATCTCCCTTGTTCTAAAGCCTGGGCTCATGAACACCATGCACAGCACCCACCTGGGTTTCTGACCTGGTGCTTCTGGCACAGAATGGTTGTAATTGGTGTGTTGTGGTTCTTACCACTTTGCCTATTTATGGCTCATTTTTAGCAGTACCCCACTTCCCTGCCAGAATGGAAACTCTGTAAGAGGAGGGCCAGATCTGCATTGTTCCCTCCTAGTGCCTAGCAGAGTGCCTTGCATATTTTAAGACTTCAGCAAATGTTGAATTAATTACTAAATTATTGGGTGTTTTATGTGTGTTTACTATTACAAAAGCCCCGTGAGGCAAGCTAGCAGTCAGAATTAAGCCATTTTTAAAATTGGAGTTCAGAAGACCCAGAGATGAAATCATTTATCTCATGGCCACGTAGCCTGGCATTTTTAGGGACATGATTGATTTACATAATCCAGGTCTCCTCTCACACATATCCCTTATCACTTTTGGTCCTGCACTAGCATTGTGACTGGAGAGCTACGAGACTAGCTAGCTTACTGTTTGCCAGGGACCTCTTAGGTGTAGGTTGTTTATATGATAGAGCTGATGCCATCACTGAGTCGTTAATAGGAGGGTGCTCCTTGTTTTCATTTAGACTCTTTCAGAACATACAACTTTCACCCTATGTAGCACATGACCTGGAAACCACTGTGGGGTATGTAAATAAGAACGATGAAACTCCTTAGACCTATGAGTATCACATATACAGGTACGGGAAACCAATCCCAACCCCACAACAATGTTTCTTTGACCTGACGTCCTAAAACCACAATATTAAAATTTCAGTTTATGTGCATCAAATTCTAGAATAGACAACGCACAAAATGCATCCAGCACAAAGGAAATACTTTGGAACTCCAACTGTTCTTTCGGTTTGTGCCAAGCAACAGCCAACAGCAACGAAATAGACTCTAGGACAACAAAATATTTTTGGAGAATTCTTACAATTGTCAAAACAATGAACTTGTAGTAACCTTGCAGGTAAAAATTAATTTTGTGTGTGTGTTTAGTTCTACATTTAAAAAAATCTTAACATGTTTCTTTAATTTTTCTTTGGCTCTAATAACACAAATAACAGTTGACTGTGATTTGTGCAGTCTTCACTCACAATAGATTGAGAATGATCCTGAGACCATCAACCAGATGGCTTGTTTCTATCTCTTACATTTTGAGGATTCTCTAAAAGGAAGGGAAGAGGCTTTACCTGAATGTGTGTGCACATACACATTTATATCAGAGCAGCGTGGTGCTGAAAAGCAGCGGTTGCTAATATGTTATCCAAACTTCAAAATAATCAATCTATTTCAGTACCATAAAACTCAGAAACACAGATGAGTACATATCACCACCATTTGGTTTGGGTAATTGTAGTACTCACACTGAAACTAGTCTCAGCTCTGAATTCTAGGAAGTCTGAACAGAGCAAGTTGCCAACTGAGAAGAAAGGGGAAAAGGGGCTGGTGCTTGCTACTTACAAACCACATGCAGGAAGAGGACAGCTGTGTCTGAGCCAAGGTTGTTCTCTGCATAGGCTGTCACCTGGAAGATCCCCGCACTCTTGTACACATGCTTGATGCCGTCCTCAATGGGGCTGAAGTTTGCGTAGGACACAGCAATCCCATCTCCAAAGTCAAGCTGGATATTTGTCCTTTGGAGATCACCCTGCAAGACGGCATAGTAGATAGGTCAATATACATGGTCCAGCCAGACTCCTATCTGATGCTTCCTCCTGTGGCTTCAGCATCAACCTCTGATGACCTATAGTCTTTCCCAAGGGGCTGAAATACCTGCAACACAAGGATCACACTTATACCTGATCCACAGGGCACTATGGAACTATTGTCCTCATTGCTTAAGCTCAGGGGCAGCCTGAGTGGGTATGACACTGGCAATAGTGGGCCAGGTGGACCCTCTATAAAGTTCTAAAGGGAAGCCAAGGATTTCATCCCCACATTTGTTGTGGACAAAAATAAGTAGTCAGACCCAGTCTGGTTTCAATAATAATACTCTCAGTTACCATGCTATAGTTATAATTATTCCTATTTTTTAGTATTTGCTATGTTTCCAGAATTATGAGGGAAATTGTGGACTTCCCCTCAATCTACCTAAGCCTCCTCTTCCCTGAAGCCTTTTCAGATCATCCCAGCTCACAGGTATCTCTGCCTCTTGGAAAGCAAAGAGCTCTCTGTGTACTATCTGGTAACATGATGCCAATGATTCAGGTGAATGCATCTCACCACCCCAAGCCAACATTTAGCTTCTTAAGGACTTATGCTGAACCCCACTCTTATTGGTCCCCCCACAACCATTACACTGGGCCAACACTTTGGATCAACACAATGCACTTGATCACAAAACAAAGATCCTATATGAAGAAGAATGGCATCACTCTGTTCATATGCAAAGATGAATGACAGAATAAAGAGGGAAATACATCATTTTGGAATTATGAGCCAATCCTTCTGCCCAGTAAATGTGCACTGATCACAGTTTCACTTTCCATTTCTTCCTCCATGGCAGCCCAGATGTGAATGAAATATTGATAGCTGCTCTCTTGCCCCCCACACAATGTCAACTATCCTTGAGTTTATGAATATAAATTAAAGTGGAAATGAACTGGAGACAATTCAAATGGATAAGATCGTGGCTCTTCACATCCATCCAAGAGAAGGTTTTTATAGCTGTGGTCCTGGAAACTCCCTAGTGGAAATGTGATAATGACCTCCTCTGAATCTTAAAGTCCTTTAATTCAAGCACCTGCTATGAGTGAAGGCTGAGAAATCTGTCAACCCAGGATAAGGAATCTTCACCACCCTGTCCAGTGTGCTCCTGACTTTAAAGGTTTCTGAAGTGCTTATACTTGTGAAAAAAAGACTCCTGGCCTGTTTACCTTCTTTCCAAGATCTCAAGAGCACAGAGCAATTTGCATGTAAATTTAGAGGGCTCTGTTAATCAGGCAAGCCTTCCTGCTCCACCACTGAGCAGAGTGCCTAAAACGCCCTAGCTTAGGAAGCAATTCAACAGCTTACACAGGAAGCAGAAAACAGAGATATTCCCATACTGGAATCACTGTATACAGTCTCATTTTACTGCCCAGATTTCAGAACACACTAAAAAGTGAACAAATAGAGCATCTAGCTGATGGAAAAGCAACTAATAGAACATTCTTTATAAAGACAACGGTAAAGGATTTCAATAATCTTCCCACCCTCAAGCTCATACTTTCAAGACCTCGTGAAAGCTTTGTGGGCTTTTCTAATCAGTGGGATTAAGGGTTAGAATAAAACAAAAGAGGCTCCTAAAAGCAACAGATAAAATTCGAATTTCCTTCCTCTGGCCAAGTTTATAGTTTATGGGCTTATGGTAATAAATATTCCCTCAGCAAAGCAGATTTTAATGCAGATCCTGAAGAATATATCCAGATGTGCATGCCCCAGAGGCAAGTGGGTTCCCACTGCAGACTGGGTCTTTATTGTGAGATGAAGGGAGGAGGGTCTGTAAATACCCCAAGCCCTCTTTCACCCTTGTCTGTCTTTTTTCCAGAATTCTCAGCTTCTCACCATTGACTTTGATGCAGGGGCCTGTGGAAATGTAAGATCTTTTTCCATTCTGGGAATGGCCTGGTTGGGAGTTCTGACCTCAGAGACCCAGGTGAGCACTTACCTCCTCCATGAGGATGATAAAAGTTGCATTGTGCCCCTGCTCTGCCACCAGGCGCCCATCAGTCGTCACCACATGGAGGCCCCGAGGGGCTTTTCCAGGGCACATCTGGGCCTTGGCGGTGTACTTCTCCCTTAGCCCATCTGTGCAGTTGTTAGACACGATCCGCCGATACCTAAGGAGAATTGACAATTGATAGTGGTTTGTGTCGAGTGTGTTGTTGTTGTGTGTGTGTGTATTATAAAGGGAATGCCAGAAAGCAAGAGCAAAGCAGGTGCTTCACACAGCTGCCACTAGAATCCAAGTCTCAAAGAAGACAGTCATTTATGAAGCTAAACAAATGCTGAGGACCTGCTATTCCTCCATCTTAGGAAGAGTAGCTCCTTAAACATTATTATTGATCCTACCTGGTGAGCCACAGATTGGATCAGTATCTAAACCAGACAAGAAAAATCAATGTCTGACTCACAAACCACAAAAAAGGAGGCAGACTTATTGGACTAGGGAAATGGGAACAGCAGGTGCTTCTACTTGTGAGGGAGAGACCTGTTTCTATCTCCCTGAGGGCATCTCCAGCTTTCTCTGTACCAGAATGCAGCTAGAACATCAGACTCTTTCTAACTCTGATGAATCGGGAGGCTGCTTTCTATCTTCCGTCTTCCCTCAAGGCATCATTCCTTCCCTTCATGCCTAGTGGCCCTTACTGTGGAGCCACTGGGCTATTTCATAGCACATTTTTTTCCTCTGTGCTAATATTTCATTTCCCACTCAACACAAACACTAGATTGAAAGCACAAATTGAAACTCCTATTCAATCCCATTATCCTACTCTGTAAAATTATCTTATAGAAGAGGTTGGCATGGGAAAACCACCTGACAAAGCACTGTGATCTTCTGTGACAAGGACATCATATGTACAATGACACCATGTCATCTTCCTTGCCCACCAACTCCAGCACATGAAGTCAAGCCAAGAGCTTTCTTACAACCCTGATCTGCATGATGGGCATATTTCCAGGCATATCACCACTGATAAGGCTGCACTAAAAAAATAAATGTTCTGGTAAAACCACATGAAACATACCATCACTACAACCATCATCACCATTATCACCAGCAGCACTATCATCATCACCACCACCATCATCACCATTACATCTCCATTATATTTTGTCTTCTTTCGCCCACTATATCAAGAATAATGAACAAATCCAACTATGTTGCCTTCCTATGGTGGTTTCAAAAACAGAGTAATTTAGAATTCTTTTTGAATATTAGTCTTCCATCATACCTGACATTTTCCCTGGGTTCCACCTGCTACCCCACTGCTGAACTACACCTTCATTCAGAGATCCTGGGGGATAGTAAGCAAATGCTGTATGTAGTTATTGTCTCAAATAAAATTATGATATATTCTCTTGCAGATATACATCATTTTCATGATGAGCTTATAATGGGTCTAAAGCTATTCTGGTTAACATGGTACCACTTGTTCACATGGTAGTCAATATGGTAGTACGCCTTGTGGCTACTGAGCACCTGAAATGTCATTAGTGTGACAGTTGAAATAATATTTTTAAGACATTGGACTATAATATTTTGGAGATAAAACATTATTAAAATTAATATAACTTTTTTTATATTTTTAATGTGGCTACTAGAAACTCTAAAATTACATACATGCCTCGTATTATAGTTAATTTGGTCATCACTGGTCTAGACAGTCAAGCTTTTGCAATCAATTTATACTTTCTTACTTATGTTTAGTTACAAGATACTCAGTTTTCACTGATGAGAGCTATTTCAGTGAGTACCATGTACTAACAAACTTGATATCATCTACTCTCCTTCTTCAACCTCAACTGGCCATTAACTCAGCTGGTTAATGACTTTTAACATAAGCCAACATTTACACAATCTGGAGATATTGGTAGACATCTGTAACATATTTGTTTTCTTTTTTTTTTTAATAGCCATTCCCTTTTACTCTCTTGAATTATTTTGTTGGTTATTTGGGATTTTGGCATACCTAAGTTGCTTAAAATGTGGTCCACCTACACGTCACATGAGCATATGAAATGTTTTAATTCATTTCTTTTATAATTCTGTTTTAACCTGTAATCACGTTCAGGTCGGGCCCTAGCTGGGAATTTGGTGGTTCAGCTAATCACCTGTGCCCATAATACTCCCTTTTCCCAAACTTCCGAGCACTTTGTTCTCTAACACCACACCTCTTTAAGGTCATGCTGTTGGATCTGCAGTTTGAATGGCTTAAGTCCCTAAACTAGACTCCTGCAATTAAATAACAGCAAAGGTCCTTGAGCCCCAGCTCAGGCTCCAGGAATAGCCCTCCCAGAACTAAATATTTGACATGCATTTCAGAGTATCTCAGACCAGTCAGCACTTCTTTTTCGTCATATATTTTCTCTGTTAACATCACTTGGGTAGATAGTAACCAACACTATGTTACAACTAGCTATGGTAAAAGCATCAAGAATATGAATAACTTGACTGAGATGACAAAGATCCATTGGGAGAGTTAAGACTGGTGTCCAAAACAACTCAGTCCCTTGCTTCTCAAAGAGTGGTCCAGGGACTATCAATATTAATATCACTTGGGAGCTCACAGAAAGGAAGAATCTCACTTCCACCCCAGATCTCCCAAATTAGAAGCTGCATTTTAATAAGATCCCCAGATGATTGACAGATTAACATTTGAGAGGTGCTGTCTTAGACCACCCATCCACTTGCCAAATCTGTTCTTGGTTATAGAGGCAGTAGAAAGGGCAAGACAACAAATCTTCAAGAAAACATTTTTCAAGCATCCGAAAGAGTAATTAATACAGGAACAAAGACATAAACACACATGCAATTTGAGAATTCCTGAAAGTGACCCTTGAAATTTTTATTCCAGGAATTCCTAGAATGGAACTTTTGAATTTTTAAGTTTTCAGCATCAGTGTCAGAGTTTCAGTTCATCTTTCACTAGAGAGCAGTGTGATATCTGCACATCCCTGGAATTAATTTAATTCATTTCAGTCTCAAGGAATAAGGCTACATGTCCTTCCAGAAGAGAAGGATTAACCAAAACAATAACTATGGTCTATCATAAGTAACTATCAAAAGGTATTGAAATCTGGTTGATCAGAAATCTCTTCTGATGCTCCCCAAATAGATACTCTCAGCTAAAGAACTCCTCACTTCCCTTCAAATGCCATTTGTTATAAACAGACTCTATCTACACTCCATTGTATTCAATAGCACTGCACTTCCTTTGGTCCTCGTTTAGGGAAAGAGGAAACAGTGAGCTGAGTTGCTTTGCTGTAGGTGTTTTACTTACCCAGTGCTGTTAAGGTAGCTTTGACCAAGGCTACAATCCTTTGATGGGGATGCTGGATTGTACCAAAAAGCTGGGACACACTGGCTCTCCCCATGTCTCTCATAGCCATAGTCACTGTCAGGAAAATGAATATTGCATAGTAGTATACATGTATAAATGCTAAAATACCTGCAGGCATACACAAACATATAAATGGCCCTACTGCCATCTAGAAAGTCACAACACATTGTTTTAAATACCCCAGTGAGAGCAAATATTCATATTTTGAAAATGAACTTTTAGCTTTATATATAATTCCAAGTAATTTGGAGTCCAGTCGACAAAATAAAAAAAAAAAAAAAAAAGCAAATTAGCAAATAGAAATTCTAGGTTAAAAAGGTATTGATATAAATAATGTGGCAGGTATGCCAGCTTGGGAGTAAATGTGGAGGATACTGTTAAAAGTATATTTTAAATCACAGTAGAATTATTGAAATAAGTACATGACAGCAAAGACAATGACTCACCCTGTCTGAAACAAGTATATACATGTCCATTCACATGAACACACAGAGCCATTCAAACTTTTCCTGACTACCCAAAACACATTCTATTTATTTCCCTAAAAATAAAATAAAACTACACTGTAGCTCTTTTTGCGTGTTTCTTTAAAATCCTAGCCATAAGACAATGAAGAAATAAAGTCCACAACAATTTCTTTCCCCTCTTCTCCCTGATGCAAAATAGGAAAGTAACAGACCAGTGTAGAAAAGGAGGTCCCCTATCTGAAGTCCACATGGTGTTTCCCTGCTGCTTGGAGTTTCAGAAGCCTCCTGGGTATATAAATGTCAAAGTACAAGAACAATAAAGTAGGTAGAAGGGATCCTGAAGACAAGCAGAGATCACTGAGGGCAGCTTCACTTGGCAGAAGAATTCATGTTTCTAAGTTAAGTATCCTAGGGTTTTCTGAAACCCACTGCCTGGGCAGAATAAACTGTACATATAAATATAAATCCATCGAGTGTTAATAAAACATAAAGCAGCAGAAAAAGAGTTGCTTTCTCAGAACCCACAACTCCTTTCTTTTTCTGCTTCCCTCACATTCTTTGAGCCAAGATTTTGTGGAAGTCCAGTGAAAACAGAGGCAAATTGTCTGTGTGTGTATCTAGAATAGGAACAAAGGGGAGAGAGGACTAAAAATTTAATTCATATCCATTTATAACTCAATAGGTGCCCTGCTTTGTAAAATAATAATAATAAAAATATTTTTTAAGGTGTGACCATCCTTGTCCTCAAAGGGTTCAGTCTCTGGGGGAGAGAGATACAGTGTACCCCAAACATGACTAAAGAACAGAATACAACAGTATGCAGCACAGCACTAAACAGTACAGCTAAGAAGAACCAATTGATTAATGAGATCATACACATAATCTTCCGAGTCTGACCCTGCCCCACTTTCTTACCCATCTTCCCAGCAAACTCTTAACTGAACACTTCTAGTCAACCTTTTTGATCCTCTTTATCTTTGTATATGTAATCCCTAAGGCTTGAAGCATTCCGCTTTTTTCTGTTTGCTAGTTTCCTACTTATCCCTCTGTAATATTTAGGTCATAGAAGGCCAACGGTGATTCCCCGATCTTTGGGGCCATGACCTGTTGGTAATTATAAAAGGAGGCTACAAAAGAGAGGGGATATTTGTCCATTTTTTTGTTTGATTTTGGCCAATATGAATTTAGAACAGTACTAGGACATTTCAGGAATTAAATATTTATTGGGTTTAATGAATTCCAATTACATTAAAAGGAATTGCGGGCAGGCACGGTGGCTCATGTCTATAATCCCAGCACTTTGGGAGGCCAAGGTGAGTGCATCACCTGAGGTCAGGAGTTCAAGACCAGCTTGGCCAACATTGTCGAACCCTGTTTCTACTAAAAATACAAATATATATATATATATATTAGCTGGGCATGGTGGCAGGTGCCTGCAATCCCAGCCACTCAGGAGGCTGAGGCAGGAGAATTGCTTGAACCCAAGAGGCAGAGGTTGCAGTGAGCCAAGATCCTGGCACTGCACTCCAGCCTGGGCAACAGACTGAGACTCTGTCTCAAAAAAAAAAGAGGAACGAAAAGAAAAGAAAAGCAATTGTACTAATCATCCCATGTTATTACATGATTGCATGACATCTACCTTTGCAGGAAGACTGTGAGCCCATAACTGATGCTACAGTGTGGAGTGCAGAGAGTAGCCCCAAGTGTTCAACAGATTCCTGTGGAGTAAATGCAACTAGAATCATGCATTGCTACATAGAAAGGGGGAAGTTGAGATCAGTCTTGATATTGGCATGTTTAAATGAAGTTGGAAGGAAGGAAGGAGAAAGAGACATTTCTGCCAAGTATATGTTTTGGCCAAGCCTCTTGATTAACTACTGGAGATCTCTCAGCCTGACAGTTCATATGGACTTAGTGTTGTGCCAGCTTGTAATAGCCCATGAGAGCTTACAGTTAACATTTCAGAAATTTTGCAAGCTAATTAATGGTTGTTAAACAAAGCCACTATTAAAAATGAAATTGCATGAAATTTCAATTATGTAAATTATATTACAAAGGTTATACTTAAAACATATATTCATGATTACCATATTTTATTATTATATATAATTATATTATATTATATTATATATAAAATATTCTATCATTCTATTGTCCATGCTGTTGAGGTGCTTTACATCCATGTATCTGTATGGTGGGACTATTATATAATGTAGTGCTACTACCTATCTCTCCCCAATTCTGCCTTCACTGATGTCAACTTGAAATCTGCCATGATGGGAAGATGTATGATGATCAGTAGATACCACTAATCAAGGATTATTAATTTGTTTGTTCCCAGAGAGCCAGCAGTTAAATATTTACCAGCATACTGCTGAATCTCTTATTTCTCTCTCTCTCTCTTTTTTTTTTTTTTTTTTTTTTGAGACAGAGTCTCACTCTGTCACCCAGGCTGCAGTGCAGTGATCCAATCTCGGCTCATTGCCACCTCCACCTCCCAGGTTCCAGCGATTCTCCTGTCTCAGCCTCTCGAGTACTGGGATTACAGGCGCCCACCACCATACCCAGTTAATTTTTGTACTTTTAGTAGAGATGGGGTTTTGCCATGTTGGCCAAGCTGGTCTTGAACTCCTGACCTCAAATGATCTGCTCACCTCTTCTTCCCAAAGTGCTGGGATTACAGGTGTGAGCTCCGTGCCTGGTCTGACTCACTTATTTCTAAGCATTATTTATCTGTGGAAATATTGGGCTGTGGTGTGTTCTTACCACTTCTCAAAAATTGTCCAGTTGCTTTCTTAAGTAAATCTATTGAATTACCTACTAATGCTAAGAATTACTGGTAGTCTATGAAGGAAGGGTCTTCTCTCTTAAGCAACTTTAGGAATGAAAGAAACATCCTATGGTCTTTGCTAAATGTAACTGTGTTTAGCAGTTCTGTTCAGCTCTGCTGCCTGCTAGCAATGCAGTAATTTTGAAAGGTGCACCAGGCATGTTGCTTTGCCCCAAAGAGTAAAAGAATTTCATTAATGTTTAACAACATTAGTGGAAACTGGCTGCCTCCAAGCTGCGGACTTCTTTATTAATTTCTGCTAAATGTATATTAAAATATCACAGCCCAACCTCCTTCCCAGCTCTGAAGTCTACATGATTTAGACAAACAAGCAGCTCCAGCTGCTGCTCCAGCTTCCCGGGGAAAGGTGTTTTTCTGCTGAATTGTGAGGTTTGGACATAATGCATCAGAAAGTTTGATTTGCCTCAGGGAAGTGTGCTGCTGCAGATTCTGCAAACACACACGAAGCTTCCTTCAAGAAATAAGTCACCTCTATGTCTTTCTTGACTATAACAGTTTTAGAACTTCTAAAAGTTTAGGGACAACTTTTTCATTTTTGGGAACCTGTATGTCTTCCAAATCCCATCCAGGGAAAAGGCTTAGATTCTAAAGGAGGGATAGCCAGGACAGTTCAGAAATAAAACAAAATCTCTGCATGCCAAAATAGGAAGGGATACTTTTATTCTTGGGGCCAATTTCCTAAGTCGGTAGACTGGAAAAGAAAAGCAAAAATAGGAGAAACGACTTTGCCAAAGATTGTACACAGCTGAAAGTGGCAGAGGTGATAATGGAGAATCCTGATCCCTATTCACATTGTACAATCCCATGGAGCACCCACTGGATCATCAAGGAGGGCCCCTGGTCCCCAGGAATGACATTCTGAGACTCTTGGAGTCGACCAAGAAGTCATGGTCTCTTCCAGACAAGCTGCAGGGGCTCTCAGATCATGCACAGCTCATCACAGCCTCCCTGATTCCCATTTCTCCATCCTCCCATCTGCCACTTGAGATTCCAGTGCCAGTGATCTACAGGCATGCTGTTCCAATTTAGCAGGGAGGATAGCATGGTAGGTTTGGGATTAGGCAGATAAAGGTTCTTGGTAGGCGTGGAGTGAGCACTAAACAAACAGAAGAAGGCCCAACAACAACAACAAAAAACAATGGATTAATCATTAACGTCCATCATTTAGCTAAGACATAAGCCCAAATACAGCCATAAAGAAAAATTACAATGATATCCAAACCATTTCAGAAATTCTGTGGAAAACCCAATAATCATTGCTCAAATATTTCTCCTAATCTAATTCCTGTCCATCTGCCTTGTCCCTTTACTCACCCAAAACCTTCTTATATATCTGTTATCTTAAGGTTTATGTTTTCTTTCTGTTTTCTCAGTTTCTTATTTATTTCTTTGAAGTACTGCCTATTTTTCTTTTTTTCCTCAGCAGGAAGTCTACATAATGCCACCACCAATTCCTGAAGGAAGCTTTCCATAATTATTTCAGTCCTCGGTGATATTTTTTTCTGTGTATTTTGTGTATCTATAGCACTTACAGTCAGAACCAGTGCTGTTCAACAGAACTTTCTATGATAATAGAAGTATTTTATATTAACATTGTGTAATATGGTAGCCCCTAACTAGTGCAATGGAGAAATGACATTTTTTATTTTACTTCATTTTAACGTGAATAACCACATGTGACTATGATAGCTCTGGACCATAAAATTCAGCATTTAATGATACTGATTATTTTCTGCTATGCCTTTAGTGCAATAACTCTCTTGTATACATTGTTTATTGTCTTGTTTATTCTCTGACTTGTCCACTGTAGAAATACATGCTTGCTTTTGCTCCATAGGCAGAATACTGAAGCTTATTCTGGAGAGCCACTAGATTAATGTACTTCAGATATATCTGAAGGTATGTGCTGTGACACCCCAAAATCTCTTCCCTTCTGTCTTCTATACACCACTTGATAAACTCATGTTGTGGATCTGGCGCCATACTGGACATGGAAGGTAGCAACTAATACATACTAAGACTCAGGACCCTCAAGTCAGAATAATATAGACTTGGTAGAACATCTGGTTACATAGTAAGTGTTCAGTGAAAGTTTTTGTTGAGTGAGAAGTTAGGTAAACGAGTAAAGAAAAGAACTCCTTTTCTTTCAGAATAATCTATGGTTCAACCTGGTTTCTCACTTAACAAGTGAATTCAGGTCTCCTGGAGGGCTACTCCCTCTCAAGAGCCCTCGTGTGACTTTAGAGGAGCCCCCTTGTGCACCCTTTCTGACAACCTGCTCATCTCTGACAACCTTTACTCTCAATAAGAATTTTTCCTGGTTCTTCCCCAGTGCCATGATGGAGCTGCTGCAAAGTGGCTCTCTAGAGTATGCTTGAGGCTGGGGGATTTATGAGGCTCTAAAGTTGAAACATCAGTCTTTATGCAGAATTCATACTTATTACTGATGCTCACTGTGGAGAAAGATGTGGAAGTGAATGTTTTGCTACAAATAAATGCTTCTGAGAATCTAGAAAACTTCCTCTTTTCTTGCAGAAGAGGGACAGAGGTAGATAATACCTTCCCTTTTTGAATCTGGGTTGCAATCCCTCAATTCTTCCACCAATGTGAGGACATTTAATCCATCCTCCCCAGCCTTTCCTATCCCTTCCAAATGGATAGGTGATACCCTCTCTCTGCTGTCTCTGAGACTTAAAGTTTTCCTCTACCAATCAAATGAACCTGCTCCCATTTGGCCTAGGAAAACACCTAAATGGATTGTGCATGATAATCACTGGTACTAACTGCACTGGGCATCTCAGATGCCTTAGCTAATAATACTTCCTGCTGGAGAGGACCACTGAGAAGGGGACAAGGCTATATGTCACATGCTGATTTCTAGCATTAGCATTAAAGACCAGCAAACAAAGTGTAGTTGATGGAAAAACTGTGTATTTCAAACAATCACTATGCTTTTTGAGGTTGACTTAAAAACAAGCAATTTCAAATATTCAGTCTCATTGTCCCCTCAAAAATCGCTGTAAATAATTCAGAAATTTTAGTAATCAAAAATGACTTCTCCCCGACTCGGTAGTAGTGAAAAAACTTTATAGGCCATATGATTTTTGTTGGTGTTCTGAGATTATGAACACGAACCCAGCATCAAGCCTGTCTACTTCTCTACTCAACCCAACTCAAGTGATTATCTTCTTTTTTAATATGAGGCTATAGAAATGCAAATATACATTACCTTATATATCAAAAACAATTCTATAAAATTTTCTTGGAGACCATACACCTATTAGTATTCTAGTACCAGTGGTCAAAACTACTTCATCTGAAATTGTTTTAGTATCAAGGAAACATTCTATGTTATATTTTCATCAACAGCAGTAAACCCAAGTCATTTGGGGATGAGTTTTAATTTTAGAGTAACTAAACTGGGAAACTCTATTTTTTCCTGAAGCAAAGTGAACCTAAAATAATAAAGACTTGTTTGATTTCTTGAGAAATGGCAGGGTGCAGAGGAGAGAACATGGAATTTAGCTAGATCTGCACTTGAACCCCAGCTTATGCTCTCCCAGGGATGTAATCTTGATCAAGTAACCTATCTCCAAGATGTTTCTTCTCATTAAAATGGTGATAATAAAGATCCTAACATTACAGGGTCATGGATCCACATGGTACCTCTACCAATGCAAGTGTGAAAACCACAGAAGGCCTTGTAAAGGCTCCTCCTCGCCTCCCCTACCATGCTTATAGATGGATTCTGATAGCACTCTCTAAGAAGGGTTCAGAAATGCTTTGAGCAATTCCATCAGTACTGAAGTAAATGGATAACACACCAAGATACTACTCTGAAAACAGTGCTTATTTGGATGTATAAGCTTTCATTTACTTGCAAAATATACCAGAGGGACCACTTAACCCTAGCGTATAACAACAGCAGCAGCAGCAGCAGCAATAACTAGCATATGTTGTATTTCTATGTTGTACATCAGGAGGGTAAATGCCTTATCTATATTAATGATGTATATTAATATATTAATTCATTTATTCTTAAGACCCAAATGAGGTAGATGTTATGTATCTTTATTTTGCAGCTGTAGAGATGAAGTCACAAACATTAACAAAACTTCCCAAGGTCAAAAACTGTGACTGTCAGTGCCAGAATTTTTGCCCAGACTTAAATGTTAATGGAACAGTTCTTGTTTCTTCTCACTTGTAATGCTACCCAACAATGGGTGAGGATCTATTATGGCTCAGAGAGACACAGGAGAATATGTATCATGACAAATTCAAAGACAGTGTGCCTCAGTGGAGTTAGTCTGCAGAAGGACATAAGGAAGCCTAAAATCAATATTCTGAATATTCAGGTTGACATCAATATGTCATAAGCCAAAATTTTGAATGGCCTACTGTACTCATTGTTATGACCATTTTTGCTTAATTGTGATTAATAACTGAAAATATTTTTCACAATGTGAAAATATACTTTGTTCCAAGGGCTCAAAATGGTCACAGAATGGACCCTGCTAGTCAAATTTAAATTCCATCTCATTTGAATGAATTTCACTGAAGCCATGCTTTCCCAGGTATGAGTGCAAGGATAAAGAACAGGTGGAGAGCAGTCATGGTCACTTCTCTGGCTTCCAGTTATATTTCTAGTAGAAAGTGGGAAACAAAGGATAGTTTCTAGTACAAATCAAGCTTAAAAACCAGATGGACGAAATGAGGCTGGAAGGAGTGAGGCTGCCATTCAGGGGCAGCTGCTCTGTGCCCACTTGGACTTACTTTAACTATTTGATGCCAGAGAAGCCGCAATGCAACTCTATCATTGCCCTGCCCCTCCCAAGTTTATAGGCCAATGTCCAAGCCATTAGTTTTGTCTTTTAACAAAGACAAAGCTGGGATGGGCTACCAAAAGAATCAAATTGAACTTTAGCTTTCTATTATGATGCAGAGGAAGAATTCATCCAGCTGGGATCAGAGTGCTATGTACCCATTCCCCGAATTGGGGAGATTTTTGACCCTCCTAAAAGGGGCAATGTTCAGAAACATGCTACAACTATTTATTGAATGTTTACTATAGGCCAGGCACTGCAGATTCAAAAACAAGGAAAGTCTACAACTCCTGCAATCACAGCACTTATATTCTACTAGAAAAAGACAGGTGATAGTAGAACAATCAAAAACATGTTCGTTTTGTATGGCAGCTAATACTAAGGAGACAATAAAACAGGAATGTGATAGATTGTGCCAGGGTATAGGTGAGATTTGGTGGTCTCAGAAGGCATTTCAGAGAAGCTGATTTTTTTTTGCTGAGACATAAGGCCATACTAAGATTTGGAAGAAATTCTTCCATTTTCTGCTCCCTCTGCTAGGAATGAGCAGGATTAATAAAGGTGCAGCAGATGGTAATGTGGTTGCAACACAGTGAATGAGGTAAGAACAGTAAGGAATTTAGACATAAAGATAGTACATGGCCAGATCACCTACAGTGGAGGAAGCTAAGGAAAGAAGACTGGATTATATTTTAAGGGAGGGGGAAGATATTAGTACAGTAGTGATAAGATATGATTTCTTTTTTTTTTTTTTTTTTGAGACAAAGTCTCACTCTGTCACCCAGGCTGGAGTGCAGTGATGTAATCTCGTCTCACTGCAACCTCTGCCTCCTGGGTTCAAGCAATTCCCCTGCCTCAGCCTCCCGAGTAGCTGTGATTACAGGTGCCCACCACCACACCTGGCTAATTTTTGTATTTTTAGTAGAGACGGGGTTTCACCATGTTGGTCAGGCTGGTCTCAAACTGTTGACCTCAGGTGGTCCATGCACCTCAGTCTCCCAAAGTGCTGGGACTACAAGTGTGACCCAGGTTTGAGTTTTTAAAATGTCATCTCAGTTGCTGTGAGGAGAATGAATTTTAAGTGACAAGGGTAGATAGGGAGAGAGTTAGATTCCTGGAGTGATACAGACAGCTGTGATATGGAAAGAAGTGCTTTGAGTTAGAATGTGTTTTGGGGGTAGAAACTGCAAGGACCCGCAGATGGCCTGGATCTGACAGTGAAAGAAAAGGAAAAACCAAGCCCTCCTGGAATCTTAACTTCAGCAACTGTGTGGATAGCTGTGTGTTTTATTGCAGTTGAAAAAACTGGGCAAGGGCCCTCTTCCCATGAGGGGGATTCAAGAAAAGCTTTGCTTTGGCTGCCTTAAGTTTGATATCCCTGCTAGTGAATCAAGAGGAGATGAATCCTCAGTAGATAGTCAGACACAAATGTGTCCAACCAAGAGAAGGGGGAGGCCAAGGCTAGAGGTAAATATTTAGAAATTTGGGAGTATTTGTCTATAGGTGAGATCTGAATTTCATTAAGTGAGATTTAAAGTTGTTCTCTGATGCTGTTATCAGGGGGAGAAAAAGGAAATGATAAGAAAGGGCTCACATGGAAGGGCACAATGAGAGTGCATGTGGCTGGAGGTAACAGCAAGGCAATAGCTCTCTCACCTCTGTCAGTTTCCAGTTTAACTTCTCCAGTGCTTTCCAATATAACTGCCCATAGCAGATGAGAAGAAGCCGCCCTGGAGAGGCTGCTCTGATAGAGCAATGACCCTCTCTGTGAAAATGCCTCAGCCTGTCCTCCTTCCAGGGGTACAGACTTCCCCATCTGGCCCAGTAACTGGGATGGTTGGGCCCACAGGCCAGCAGATATACCTCCTATCTGAGGGGCATGCCTTCCTTTCTTATCTTCATCTTCACCCCACCCCACAGACAGGTGAACACCTGGTTGGAATTGATAATGATATGCCAAATGACTCACCACTCGAAGTCCCAATTGGCACAGACACAGGGTTCTGAGACCACTGATCCTGAGTGGTCTCGGCCCAGGGCACACTGAGCTCCTGGCTTACGTTTCTTGAATATTTTCCTTTCTCCCATGACACAAGGCTCTCCCTTAGAGAGAAATTCCATAGTGAGAGAGACAGAAAAACAAAAAGGTGGTGAGATAAACTGGTTGTCAACAAGAAGCATTAGCCTATTCATTCTCATTTGGTTACTTTATGTAGCAGTCTCATTCTCAGCAATGATCCGGGAGTTTTAAGAATAAAAGTGCTAATCTTTTACTACCACATAAAAGGAATATTATGTGAGGTTGGCCCACTTCTACCCTCCACCCACCCAAGTCAGTGATATCTACATCATCCTGTTTCTGCTCCACCTCCACAGAGAATGTAAGGACTCCAGGCATCCTTACATACCACCAGCCATTTGCCCGAATGGCTTCGGTAGCAATTCTACTGGAAAGGAGCCCATTTGAGACACATTTTTCACATCATCTTCAGAAGAAAACTGAAGTTGACCCAAAATGTTCCCTCTCTATGAAAAATGACCATGCCCAAATCCTAATTCCTAATCAAGGACAAAGAAAGGAGAAGCTGATACAAATTGCAAGGACCCCATGGTTCTGAAGAATGCAGAAGCCTACCCATTTTGCACAGCAGTAAGTATCTACCATTGCTAGACCTACCCACCTTGACACCTTTTCTCAGTGGTCCTGTTCCCAGTGCTCTGGGGCCCTTATTTTAGGCTAGTCTGATAAAATCAGCAACTCTTGGAGGCCTCCCAGCTATAAAAAGCTCATTTCTCCATGGATAGAGTTAAAACCCCAAGTTATCATCATCATCACCTCTCCCTCAGGCAGCTCAGTGACCTCAATGAGTAGACAGGATCCCAGGGTGTGAAATGGTTCCTAAATATCATTCGGGCCTGCTGGACCTAAGTGTGTTTCATCCTTTTCTCTAAATTCACACCTACATCCTCAGAGGGCCCACTACCTTCCTCCCCCAAATAGGAAGGCTCAGGTAAGACCCAACCGGGATTGCAGCAGTTCCTCCTTCTAGAAGCCAGCACTCCACCTCCCTGGGGTATACCTGATTGAGCAGGTGCCAGGTCTGATAGTCCTCCTTGGTGCAACGCCGGCTGAAGATAGATTTGTAGTCCACTTTCACCAATTGCCATTCGGAGCGGAGGCTGAAGTGGCCAAAAACTCTAAGTATTTAGGGAAGGAGTGGGAGAGACAAGTGGGAAGGTCCCATAGTCAGTCACTAAAGAGATTCACTACAGCCTGGACTTTAGTTGTTCTTCCAAAGTGAGCTCCTTGAGAGACACTAAGGAGAAAGCCCACTATCCATACAACTCAACCACTCAACCAACTGGCATGTCATTCACAGTGGGTTTTAAATCAACCATTTTTTAAACTGCAAAAGTAACATATGCACATTATAGGAAGAATTTAAAATATAGAAAGCAGAAAAAAGAAAAAAATGGGACCCGTAGTCCCAAACTCACCACCCATATAAAACCACTGTTCAGATTTAGATACACAGCCTTCTCATTTCTCCTTAATGCAAGCACTGGCATTTTATCTACCCATGTCCACTGACAGGGTCTTAGTTTCCTCATCTGTAAAGTGGATTGTACATATATGTGTTGGGGTAGAAGGAGTGAATTTAAAGTACAGCTTTGCCAACTGCAGAGTCCCAGCTGAATTTAAGTGTGTTAGTTGAAATTCCCACTGTTTAACACACATGAATACCTACCCTTCTCCTCCTTCCCTAAAAAAAAAAAAAAAATCACAGCAGACTCATAAAAGGAACTCATATCTGTGTATAGTAAAGAAGCACACCATCTGTGTGACTTAGATAATCAATACTGACCTTTTCAAAGCCCAGCAGTTGATTGCCCTATAAATATGAATGATCAATCCTTTCTAGAAAAATAGAAAGAAAGAAAAAAGACTGATCATCCATACTCTACTCGGGTGGCAGGTCTTGCAATTACAATGCAAGGCATCTATCATAGTGATGTAAAGCGGAGACCAATCATGCTGTGAACTTAAAACAACTGAAGTATTTCAAGGAATTGGAATGGCTTCCATTTCAGCAAGACTTGGTCACACCACCAGCCCCAGATTCTCCTCTGCCCAAGTTTAGATACTGTTATGGTGACACCTACAAGATTAACTGTCTTCCTGGGTCATTTTCTTATGCTTCCTAAAAGATAAGGATGCTTGTGGGAAAGGTAGAGACTGACAAAACTTGTGAAATGAGGAAGAATATAGAGTTGTTGTTGTAGATCATCCACTTTACATCTCAGGATCAATTTTCAATGTGCTTCAGATAAAAGTTAAGTAAAACCTTTTAGAGCCTTATCTAAAAGAAAATTAAGCAGACTTTGAAAGAGAGACAGGATCTCTCCTTTAGCAAAATTACATGGGTTCTGTATGGATCTAAGCTCAGCATGGGATAGGAGAAGCTCTGACCTAGAATATCCAACATATGCAGCTGACACTGGAGCAAGGCAAACTTAACTCTCTCTCCCTGGGTTCTCTCTCTTCTCTTGCATTCTTGCTAAATCCAGTGGTTTCTAAATCCAATTCATCGATACCAGGTCATCCACTGAGGTATTGCCATATCGTAGCTCTGCATTTATTTTACACAGAGGGCACCAGTCAGTCCATTTTAACTCTTTAACAAAACAGATCTCTCTTATCAAACATTTTTACTTGTTTGAAGAGAGGATAGTTAAACTGGTAAGCTCATCAAGGGGGGAGGGAGTGGAACAGAAAAAAACAGTGGGAGGAGACCTTGACAGATATCTTCCTTTTTCTCTACCCAGCATTTAAAACTCGTCTGCATTCAGATGCCACTTCCAGCAGTAAGTCTTCCCTGATTGGAATACTCCTAGTGCAGGATGTTAATGACGATACACCAAATATTTCTGCTAACTCCAAACAGTTTAAATTTACTTCCTGGATCACAAAAGATGCCATGTCAGATTAACCACATTCCTTTGTATGAAAAGATTACTAGGCAGACAGAAGAGGAAAATGTGAAGCACATGATTTACCTGGATACCAGCAAGGCATTTGAACAGGGTCTGTCATAGGAATCTTGACAAAAAGATTGAGAAAATATGAGCCAGGTGCTTGGTAAAATTATGTGGCTGAATGGTACATAATTAAGACATTAAAATAAACCAGGAAGGAGGTGTGAGTAGTCTGCCTGCTGAAAGATTCTGTTATATGCTCTTTCTTGTTCATCATTCTTATTATTGATTTGAAGACATGAAAATAATGGTCATCATTGGAAATTGAATTTTTTGATGACACAAAGCTGGAGGAAGCACTCAATATGTTCAATGGCAGAAGCAAGACCCAATAAGTTTGTGACAGACTAAAGAGATAGGCTCAACTTAATAAGGTGTGATGTAACCCGGAGAAATGTTAGCTAGATCCTCTCCCTGGTAATTATGTAAGTATTGGATAAAAGAAATGGGGCTTGGTACTTTTCAGGTTTAATAATAATAATAATAATGGCAGCTTAAGAGTTTCCATGCACAATGTAATCAATTTAAGTGAACACTTCAGGGAGACATAAAATATTTAAGATGATCTTAAAATGCAGTAACAGAATTATATATATTATCTAGAACAAAAGAGGCAATAACCTGGTCTTTTCTACATTAACCAGATCACCAGGAAAATTGTGGCTGCTTTTGGCTGTTACCATTCAAGAAGGATATAGACTGAGCATCTGAATCTACAGTTCATGTTTGGGCTTTGGTAGAGGTGGTGAAATTTGAATATGCTGAAATTATAAACAATCAAAAATGTGCTTACTGGCACATATGTATTTACCTATGAATAAAAATCATGTCTATTTTATCAGATTATTCGAAGGGGCTCATAGTTCCTAATGTTTAAGGACCACTGAAGAAGAGAATGACTAAGATGGTGCACTGCATTGAATGGTGACCTCCAACAAGATATGACCACTTCCTATTCCCTGGAACTGTGAATGTGACCTTCTGTGGGAAAAGCTTCTTTGCATTTGTCAAGGGATTTGAGTTGAGATCATCTTGGATTATCAGGGTGGGCTCTAAATCCAATGACAGGTATCCTTATAAAAGACACAAAGATGATGAGCATGCAATGAGGAGAAGGCCACGTGAAGACAGATGCCAAAATTGGAGTTATGCAGCCCAAGCCAAAGAACAACTGGAACTACAGGAAGATGGAAGAAGCAAAGAATAAATTCTCCCCTAGAGCTCAGAGGGAGTAGAGGCTTGCTGACCTTTTGACTGTGGACTCTAAATCCAGAACTGCAAGAGAATAAATGTCTGTTCTTTTAAGCCACTAAACTTGTTACAACAACCACAGGAAACTAATACAGGTGGCAATATGATCCAAGACCACTTTTATCTACCCAAAAAGTGGTGTAAGAACAGGGCTGGTTAACCTGAACATGACTTAGGAAAGTGCCGTGAGGGAAGAGCAGCAGGTGGATATTCTAGGGAGCTCTCTTTTGTGTCAAAAATAAAAGTGTGAAAGTTTATAAAATGTGAGAGAATTTTTTAACAGACAAAGTTGCCAACAGGAGCAAGAGATGCTCAAAAGTTAGTAAGCACAGAACTTCAAGCCCAGTCTTGATCATTTCCCAGGGCAGATATGGAGCAACATGCAAGTGTCATCCAGGTGTACATCCTAACTAACCCCGAGCCTCTAAGGATGTCCACGTTGTTGGTCTTTCCAGCTGTTTGAGATATCCATTACTGATCTCAGAGCGCTCATTTCAGGACAGAACACAAGAGTAGGTGCTTAATCAGGACTTACGGTCTTGCTCAGATTCTTCTGTTTTGCAATCTTTGTAGGTACATTCCTTTCATGTACATTTATTTGGCTTCTTTCCCAGATTTATTTTGTTTTCCAGGTCTTTTCCCAAACTGTAAACTGCTACACTAACATGTTCTCTCAGGAGTGTGTGCTAGTCTGCTCTCTTGTGAGGTCACTTTCACGTATCAGATGCAAAACTTTAATCACTTAAACACTGGTAGGATTATGAGCTTTGCTCATTTTATCAATGGGCACCCAAATAAGATCAGTGGGGTAAAACCCCCTAGCAACTTTCAGACATTAATGTAGTACCTATCAATTCACCCATTGTCAGCTCTGGAAAGAGCAAAGTTTATTGTGTGGGGGCCCTTTTCTCTAGGGCATAAATAACTCAGACACATGGTCTCCTTTGCATAGATCCAGCTTCCCTAATTCTGCTCAATATCACATTAATTAATTATTCTTCTGATTAGAGCTTATGGAAGCTGAGGAATGACAGAAACACAGAAAAATAAGCAGGAGATGAAATTAAGAACAAATTCACATTCAAGTACTTTTCTTCTCTTTTCATGAGTACCCAAGGAACAGATGTTAAAATTTACAAGAAGATCTGTGAAAGCGAGAAACCAACGGACAAATTGAAGTGGACATCATCATAAACCATGTCCATCACTTTGGAGTGATAAATGCTAAGGCCCTCTTGATCCTGAATTAGGAAAAGAGAAAGCCCAGACTACTTCTAATTAATAATAAAAATCCTGAAAATCATCAAGTTCCAGATAAAAGTTTCTCATCTGCTGGAAATACTCCTCTTAAGTTAGAAGAACCCATTACCAGCAAAATAGGTACAGCACACTCCTCATATGCATAGTACTTTTATGAGGGGGACAAAGTGGTTCATGTATCAATGGAAGATTAAAGCCCAAGAAATGGCTAGAATGGAAGAACCAAAGGCATGGAGCAACTTTAAAAGGATACCATAATTTTCAAATCAGGTGCTACTTATTTCACAAAGTCCTCTGTGACTCCTCTGGCAACAGTGAGCTCTTTCTTCAGAAGCTCAAATGGTCCTGTTATCTACAGACCAGAGGTTCTCTAATGTCTACACTAGAATCACCAACAGGGCTTGTTAAACACAGAATGACTCACTCCCAGAGTGTCTTAATAGTACATTTGAGGAACCTAAATATTTGAATTTCTAGTAAGTCCCAGGCAATGCTGATGCTGCTGGCCCCAGGGCTGTATTTTGAGAACAACTTCTCTAGACCACCAATCCAAAATTTCATAATTTTCTTGTATGTTTGGTGAAATTTTTGTCAACCAATTAGAAAGCTTCTTAAAGCTGGGGATACCTGTAGTACTTCTCTGTATCCTACAGAACCTATCAACAGTAGTCGCTTGACAAAGAATGGCTAACTGATCATTGAGTGCCAACAGAAAAAAACAAGGCAATTCTAGAGGGTGGAATTTTATTCTCAGGTCTTTGTCAAAGGGAAACTAATTATTAACATGGCGAAACCCACTGTTATTAAATCCCACCTCCTTGTGATTACCAAGATAAACTATCTTGACATACTTTTCAAGAAATGCATTTCTAGCCCCCTTTTTAAACTCAAAGTATATTTTCACCAACATAATCAAACCCCTATCATGTGAGATAACGTGGGTGAAAATCTTGAAAACCATGATAGACAACAAATGTTTATTACCATCATCATCATTTTGACTACTAGAATCCTCATAGATTCACCCAAGGACTTTCTCATCGAGGACTTTCAATAGTCTTGGCTCAAAGTCCCTTTTTCAATGTGCATACTAACTTCATATGCAGGCACTTTCTTTTTTTATTTGACATCTTCCTAGTGAACCTTGGAGAAACTAAACACCTCATATAAAAATATAGATGACCACCTGGAAACAGGTCGCCTACCCTTAACGTTTCCTGAGGAAGTTGTTCCCAACCACAGGAACAAAATAAATGAATTCTCTAAGCTATTTCTCACTATATAGATTTTCAGGAAAAAAATCAATTAAAATTTATAACTCCTATTTTTCTTTCCTTTTATCTTGCCATCTGGATCTTTCATGAGAGCTTTTGACAACCCCTCAAGACTCACCTTCTTCTTGGACTGTACAAACTTAAGAGGCCATCTCTGTCTTTTTCTAAAACTCCTCTGATGCTAAATGCTTACACTGCTAACATGACTATGGTTACAGATGGTCTTCCTGTGCCCTTGAATTGTTGTTAACATATGGGTGGTCTGGACATGGTTGCAAGAGTACCGGGCAGGGAAATAGAAGACTTGGCTTTTCCTAGACATGCTCTGCCATTAAATTAGGTAAGTGACCTTGAGCAAATCACTTCACCTCTCAAGGATTCAACTTTCTAATAAAAGGTTATTTGAAATCAGTGACATGCACTCAAAGAATTAGTTGCAGAAACGGACTATGTGGAATATGGCCCTTTCAAGACCATTTCCAAGAGTTTATTTTCTTTCCATCTCCATGTCTACCTCCAGATATACAAGCTATCCATCTCCTGGTAACCCTATTCACAAAAGATTTATCTATTACAGTCATTCATCTTTGTCCACATTGGTACTTCTTTCATATAACAGATGCTTAATAAATAGTTCTGAGTTGATTAATGATAGAATTAGTCTAACAAAATCATTCACTTCTTCCAAAATTGAGGTAATAAATAGCTTCATCTGCCCTATTTCTGGGTCAAAGAAATGTGGCTGAGTTGTGTATCATTTGGAATGTAGGATAGAAACAATGTTAGGCAAGAAATTGCAGCAAATGCTCTGTCCCTTGTCACCCTGGACTGTGCTAGGATTTCCACAAACAAATATGATTTGCCAGGACCTTAAATAACCCACCTCCTTTAATCCACCATTCAGACCTGAGTAAGCCTTTCAGAAAGGGGAGTAATTAATTTGAGGGAGGGAGGCAGTTCACAAAAATAAAAGACTTCATTAGAATTCTATACACAGAGAAGGTTAGCTACTCATTAATTAAATGATTTCAAAGGGGATCTCTGTATATAATTGCTATAATTTAGGGGGAAAGAATGCCACACTAAATGTAATTAGAGGACTAGGGTCTGTAAAGATGTTTTCCTCTTTATAAGAGAGCAGCCCTGGGTTACCTAACTCTTCCCTGCATAGTCATTTGATTCTTTTGTAGCTTCCCAATTATGCCAACTTTTATGCACAGTTATGAAAGCTGAGAGAAGAAGAAGAGAATGGTTGACCACAATCCTTCTAGAAAGAATCAGAATTTGTTTCTAAGAAGCCACTACAAAATGTCGAAAAGTAAGAACAAACAGTGCTTTGGGAGTTAGATTAGCAGACTTCACTGCAGTCTGACTATTGAGTGCATCTTTGATCAAACACAACTAAGATAATACTGTGTTACCATTGACTCACAACTGGGACATCTGTCTTTCCTGTCCTCAGAGACTCCAGTGACTGCAACTTGAGTTCTTCTAACCACTAACCGTCCTGTTTTTATCTGCCTGAATAACATCTTCAGAAACAGAGCAGGCCAAAGCCGACTCTGCCAGCCCCTTCCCGAGTTTCTTCTTTCTATTACTGCCTTGCCTGGATTGTCAGTCTTCAGGCTAGAAGCCTCTGCATCAAGAGACCCAGACCTCAACCTGCTTTTCCTCTGCTTGGGATGGCTTTCCCCACACCTTGTCTTGTCCAATTCCTACTCATTCTGTAAGCCTCAGGTCAACATACAGGCAGTAGGCTTTGGATGGGGGATAAACGGGGCAGGAGAAAAGCTTTTCAAATCTAAATAGTTCATAGAGATCATCCTTATTTCTTCAAGAAACAAAATGAATCTTAACTCATGGTGTTGTTTCCAAATATATGAGGTTTCTTCCTTTTTCTTTTCAAAGGCATACAAATTTATTAATGTGAACATGGGCATGGAAGTTCATACAGAATACGAAAATCTCTGAGGTTGTTTACTCTTTGTTTTCATCACCATCATTTTATTTAAAATCTCTTATTTAATTGCAAATATTTAGAGAGAATGTGGTTTCAGTGATAATCAGCTCTTTGAAAGTAATCTAGACTTTGTATTTGGCTCAGTGTATGGTCAATATTTTAAAATATATTAAATGTTCAGGAACAGGGCCGCACAGCAGGAGGTGAGTGGCCAGAGAGTGAGCATTACTGCCTGAACTCTGCTTCCTGTCAGGTCAGCAGTGGCACTGGATTCTCACAGGAGCGCGAACCCTACTGTGAACTGTACATGCAAAGAATCTAGGTTGTGCACTCCTTATGAGAATCTCACTAATGCCTGATGATCTGAGGTGGAACAGTTTCTTCCTGAAATCAACACCCCCCACCTGCGTCCTCATCCATGGAAAACTGTCTTCCATAAAACCAGTCTCTGGTGCCAAAAAGGTTGGAGACTGCTGCTTTAAATCAAGCTTTCTAATAATGTTATTCAATATACAAAATCGTACTAACCTTTGGACTACTTGGTCTCTTGGTTTCTAAGTGAGATTTATCAAAATATTTTTCTATGATTGCAAAACTTTCATTTCTCCTTGCATGTTTTACAGTGTTTATATTATATAGCCACAAAACTGTACAGGTTTTAAGATTATTCTATTTTCTTGGTAAATTATTCCTTTTAGTTTTAATTCAAATACTATTTTTCTATTATATCCTCCCTGATTTTTCCTCCTTGCTTCTTTTCCTTCATCAGAAGAAAATAAAATCACTCTCCTCTGAATTTCTGTAGCATTTTATCTGTATTTTGGGTATTACCCACAGCACTTCCAAAATATATCAAAAATCATAACACACGCACGTCATCTTATTCTCTTTGCTAGATTTTAACTTCTTAGAACTTTGCAATTCATATAAGTTGTTCCTTATGCATCACAGGTGCTTGTCATATATTTACTGTCTGAGAGGCTGCAGAATAAAGTGTGTAAGCACAAAGGTATTCATATCAAATGGCCCAGATGAGAGCCCCAATCCTGGACCTACAGAGGGTTCCTTAAACATTTTAAACTTACCTTCCTCATGTACAAAATGAGGATAATAGCAGTATCAAATATGGTTTTGAGGTTAAAGTGTGTTATGTTTTATGGTGATTGGTATAAATTAACAATTTAATAATTTTAAACAATTATTAGTATAGTTATATATTATGATTATTTACTTTGTCTTTACTGGATGTCTAAGAATTTTGTGAGCAGTGTGCCTTATGCTTTTATATCCCCATGATCCCTACCCATAAGACTTTGCAAACAGCAGGTGCTCAGATCTCAGTCGAATAACAACAATATTTAATATTACTAATATATTATTGAACACTGAGGCTATGCTAACCACTATGCATGGATCATCTCATTTTATTTATTACTCCCATTGAACAGATGAGGAAACTGAGGTTCAAAAACGTTAAACAGCTCATCCAACAGGGTTACACAGCAAGTAAACGATGAAGCCAGGTGTTAAACATAGGTAATTGCAGCAACCATTCTAAAACAATTATCAGCAATGTGCGTTTTCAGCAAGGCTGTTACTCTTTTTTAAGTCCTTCATGACTTATTAGCAATCATTTGACTGCACAGTTTAGCACTGAGGTATGGGCATGGGGATCCTCTTACTTCCAGCCCCTAATAGTCTGTTTGCATAAAAGGCAGAAATGCCTTGAAGTATATAAAACTGAAAGTACAGTTGGAGGAAAAAAGGAGAACTCTGCAGAAAAGAGGTTATCTAGAAAGTTCCAATTATGACCCTATTTGTCTCAACGTCTAAAGTATCTACTGTGTGAAGGATTATGTACTTGACTCTGAGCTATGAGTCTTTATTGGCTTGGCCTCCAGTTGGGAATCCCTGAGGCATACAAAAGAACAAACAGAATTGCAGAGTCTCAGTGCTGGAGGGGTCTTTAGGGATGAGTGTCTGACCAACCCTCTTCACATGCTAGCTGGGGAAACTAAAGCCTGCTCGTGGACACAAATAACTGGAACCCAAGTCTCCTGGCAGTCAGCTCTTTCTCCCAAACTGACTGCTCTTCATGGGAAACATTTTCAGTTTGCAGGCAGTCATGGTATGCCACATGAGACTGCAGCACCATGAATACTTGAGGAATGCAGAACAGAGAAGGGATTCACATCCAGGGCTGTATTTAACTAGGGAAGTCTTCAGCCAAGGCCTACTTTCCAGATTTCACTGGCTTTTCTCCCAGGCTCCTGCATCTAAAGGGTACTCTGCATTTTCCAAACTCCAGCCTGCCACTCTGGAACTACAGATGTGTGCTACCAGTTTCTTCTAAGACAGAGGATCTTCTTTGATATGTTAAGATGTAGCATTCCCCTGAATGGCCTTTCCCCTTACTCTATTGGATCAAATGAATCATCAGAATGACAGGGACAGGGATGAAATGAGCCTATTCCTATCCAGAGATAGCTTAGCTATGATGTTCATTGAGCCATTTGCGTGGGTGAAAGTCAGAAATACTAGGGTGATAAAGTCTAAAATGGGTTTCATGGGTAGCCAGCAAGCTAGGGGCAGGAATAGATCCTCAATTTACAAATACAGAAGAACCCCTGCTAGAGGTGAGGGAAGAAGAGAAATTATCCCATTGGTCCTGGGGTTTCCCTACATTCATATGTAGATAAATGAACTGCAATCAACTGCCTGCTCCGCAGTGACTCACTCTGGCTACATGCAACAAACATCTCCCTATTGACACACTGGATTTATTTCTCATTCCTCTAAGCAAATAGTTAAAACTGCTATGGATTCCAGTGAGTCACATACCATCTTCTCTGCCACCTCCATCCAGGACTCAGAATTAGCCATTGCTAGGTAACCACAAATCCCAACTCAATCCTTTCACCCAGCTTTAACTCCTTTTACTGGCTGGATGTCATTAATTTGAGAGCAAATTATTACCAACTCGGAAAACAGTTCTAAAATGCCTGCAGATTTATGGTGAAGTCATTTCACAAAAGGTCACAGGCAACCCTCCTATAATTAAATCTTTCATTAATTTTTAAAATATATAATAACTTACAAATGCAGCATAAATTAACCAGATGACCTTGAAGAAATTATTTAGAGAACTGCTTTGTCAGAAGCCACTATTTAGCAATTTCCTGAATTTTTATTTTACAAGTAGAATTTGTCTATTTCCCATTCTCACCTCTTATTGGGTTCTAGTGGTATGTTCATTTGAAATGATTTAGTATTGATTTAGTCAGGGCATTGGTTAGCACTGGGAAGTGATGGTACACAGATGAGGCTCTCTCTTCCTCTAGATCACGAGCTCAAAGGTAGAGTAAGAGTGACCCACACCATCATCAGCATAAACTCAAATGCAGCCCCTCCGTTTCATTATCTGGGAGATTATTTTTTAAAAATGTGTACATTTTGATAACTAATTTTCTTTTTTCTCATAGAAATAGTGCACTCTCATCATGAAAAAACTGAAAACTGAAAAAAACTATAGATCAGAAAATAAAAGCCCCACTGGAGGTAATGCTTTTAATATTCTGTGATGTTCCTTTAATCCATTGGCATGTTATTCTTTCTCAGGCCAGGCAATAAGCAAAAATCGGGGTTAGAATCTTTGGAAGTTAAAGGTACCCTCAAACCCAAGGCACTATTTATCTGCCCCCATTTTCTTTCTTTCTTTTACACACATGCACACAAGCCACCACCAGTAACAGCAGCACCACCATTTAAAAAGCTCAGAATTGGATTAC
This sequence comes from Plecturocebus donacophilus, assembly GCA_004027715.1. Taxonomy (NCBI): domain Eukaryota; kingdom Metazoa; phylum Chordata; class Mammalia; order Primates; family Pitheciidae; genus Plecturocebus; species Plecturocebus donacophilus. The sequence goes on along the minus strand of PVKP010005781.1, from coordinate 46,002 downwards.
AGAACAGACTCCATGAATGTCAGAGCTGAAATAAACTTCATTCAAAATTGAACTTTCCTCTACTGGGGATGGAAGTGGCTTTTAAAATATAAACTTCTTAACAGTGACCTTGACTATTTTGTTTATGCCCTAGTACAGCTTCTAGAACTCTTAGAACAGTGCCTGCCTTGTAGTGGGCTATCAATACATATTGTTGAGTAAAGAAATAATAAATGTTCTTGTAATAGCAACACTTGATGCATATGGACATCCGAATCCTCTTTTAAATGTTCCTATAAGAGTTCAGCTCTCTTTGAAAGGGCTGGCTCCCCATGCCTCCTCTTGCCTCTGCCTCCAAAATCCCTTCCTCCTTTCCTCCCTCCATGGAGGAGGCTGCTGAGGACAGATTTCAAATCAAAGCAGAAAGAGCATAGCTGTGGCAAGGCCAAACATCAGCAGACAACAGCTGTTGGTCTCCAGAAATTCAGGCCACATTTTTGGCTATTGGTGTGTGTCCACGCCACCTGATTGTTTTCACATTAGGATGTAGATGGGATTAGTGGTAAAGGAAGTCAGTGGCTACAGGGGGAATTGCACTGAGCGAAAGCCGGACGTGAACTAGACCTTAACAGAAATAAGCAGGGGATCAACAGCAAGAATCCTGCAGGTGGGGCCTGTGTTAGTTACACAATACAATGATTGGCAAGGTGGTGGAAAGTGGCAAAGATTAAAAGGCTCAAGAATATTTCTCTACATCCTCTCCAACACTTTTACGTTGTTGGTGGGAGTGTAAATTAGTTCAACCATTGTGGAAGACAGTGTGGCGATTCCTCAAGGACCTAGAAATAGAAATTCCATTTGACCCAGCAATCCCATTACTGGGTATATATCCAAAGGATTACAAATCGTTCTATTATAAGGACACATGCACACGAATGTTCATTGCAGCACTGTTTACAATAGCAAAGACTTGGAACCAACCCAAATGCCCACCGATGATAGACTGGACAGGGAAATTGTGGCACATATACACCACAGAATACTATGCAGCCATAAAAAACGATGAGTTCATCCCTGTAGGGACATGGATGAACCTGGAAACCATCATTCTCAGCAAACTGACACAAGAACAGAAAATCAAATACTACATGTTGTCACTCATAGGCAGGTGTTGAAAAATGAGAACACATGGACACAGAGAGGGGAGCATCACACACTGAGGGCTGTGGGGGGGAACTAGGGGAGGGACAGCAGGGGGTGGGTGTTGGGGAGGGATAACATGGGGATAAATGCCAGATACAGATGATGGGGAGGAAGGCAGCAAACCACACTGCCATGTGTGTACCTATGCAACAATCCTGCATGTTCTTCACATGTACCCTAAAACCTAAAATGCAATAAAATATATATATTTAAAATTTTTTAAAAAAAGACTTGAAAATAAATATGGGGGTAAGAGGAGGTTGGAAGGAAGACTGAGAAAGAAACTAAAAAGGATTGGAAGAGAAGAAGCAAAAGAAAGAAAGATGATTTCTAAAATGAATAAAAATAAATCATCCTATGTCCAAATAACTTTGATTCTTTTCTCAAAACTAACAAAATCACTTTAATGAGCTTGAAAGTGTAAGATCAATAACTGTGGGTGAGAAAATGTGGTCTGTGGACCTGTAGAAGATGAGTCTGGAGTTGAGCAATAAAAGAGAATCTAAGAGATGGAAACAAGGGAGAAGATAGATATTTGAGATAGGATTTAGACAGAAGGAAAGACGGGAAAATTAAAAGAGCTATAAGAGAGGAAGGGAAAGAGGGACCCTGTGTTTTCTTATGTCATTAAAATGTCATGACATTTCTCAGTTTCCTACTTTGTGTCAACTCCTGAACCAAAAAATAAAAAGAATCAGAAAAAAGTATAAAGTTCAGTACCCGCTCTTAAATAGTTTGCCATATAGTCCAATAGAATTACTTACCATATATTTGCTAAGCATCGCTTATGCATGAGCACAATTATAATCAGTGTTGTGGGGGATAATAAATCAGACAGTTGCAAGCCACCTCAATCTTACAGAACAACAACAAAAAGCCCTGACATTCTATCTGCAAAGATAACCAACATGTAAAACACTCAGAAAACAGTGCGAGAATTATTATTGCATTATCAGTGCATAGTAAGAGTGCATTATTTGTGATAATGCCAATTCACCATGACCCCATTCCACTTCTGGCTTGCAGCTCAGAGAACTTCTTGCATGTATGCACCTGGAGGCATACATAAAGATGTGGTAATACTGTTTATAAGAACACATAGCTAGAAATAACCTAAATGTCCATTGATAAGAAGATAGAAAAATAAGTTGTGCCTATTTATATCGTGACAACATGCCATAGAGCACAAAAAGTGCCGGGACCAGATGGATATGACCCGAGATAGATAATATTGAGTGAACAAAGGATGTAGAAGAATGTTATTTTTTATAAATTATAGATTTTAAAAACATATAAAGTGATATCACATATATTTCTATGAACAAGTAAGTGCTAAAAGTGTCAACATATGTTCTAGAAGGGTCTGTGAAAGGATTAGGATAATAAGTCTGAGAAGGACAATAATGAGAAGATAACTCCACCTGGGACTTCCTTTTCATTTAAAAATCTGAAAGTGATAACAGGCTAATATTCATTAATTTCAGATGGTGGTACACAAGCTTTGTAATATTATTCCTTGTATTATTCTGTATTTCTTAAATTTCCCAAAAAAACCTGTAAGACAAGAATACAGTCATGAAATTGCAGATATAGAATCTAAATTGGGAATCGCAAATTCAAAATCTTACCGGAGCAGGAGGGCAACTTCAATGAACAAGGAGTTAAATGGAGCAGCCAGGGAGGACATATGTACACCAGGTGAGGGGCAGGGCAGAAGCAGCACACTCTGTCCAAAATGGGCAGTTGCCATGCAGCTTTAGCAGAATGCTGGACTACAGGGAGTTGGACTTGGTGCTGCCAGATGTTTCTGATTTTGCAAATGTTGGCTCCATCGGAAAAAGTATACACCAAGCAAGATACACCTGTGAGTCACGGTGAGGCCGGTAAAGGAATTAAATTAAAGAAAATGAGTAAGGACTTGGGCTTCCTGAAAGAGTTGAGACTTACGTGTGGGGTTTTGATAAGAAAGTAGGAGTGGGTTTTTTTGTTTTGCTTTGTTTTGTTGCTTAACAAAAGCTGAATGTACCATTTGTGACAACATTGGTGAACCAAGAGGACATCATACTAAGAGAAAAGAGCCAGTCATAGAGGAACAGATACTTTACGATTCTACTTACATAAGGTATCTAAAATAGTCAAACTCACAGAAGCAGAGAGTAGAATGGTAATTGCCAGGGGCTGGAGGAGGGGAAAATGAAAAGTTCTTCAATGCACATAAAGTTTCAGTTATCAAGATGAATAAGTTCTAGAAATCAGATGTACAACATAGTGCCTGTATTTAGCAATACATTATTGTACACTTTAAAATATGTCAAGAGGAGGCCAGGCACGGTAGCTCACGCCTGTAATCCCAGCACTTTGGGAGGCCAAGGTGGGCAGATCATGAGGTCAAGAGATCAAGACCAACCTGGCCAACATGGTGAAACCCCGTCTCTACTAAAAATACAAAATTTAGCCAGGAATGGTGGCATACGCCTGTGGTTCCAGCTACTCAGGAGGCTGAGGCAGAAGAATTGCTTGAACCCAGGAGGTGGAGGTTGCAGTGAGCCGAGATTGCGCCACTGCACTCCAGCCTGGCAACAGAGCAAAGACTCCATCTCAAAAAAAAAAAAAAAAATATATATATATATACATATATATGTGTGTGTGTGTGTGTGTGTGTGTGTCAAGAGGATAGAACTCATGTTAAATGTTCTTACCAAAAAAACAAAACGCACAAAAGAACAAAAAGTAATTTTTGGCAGTGATGGATATGTTTAGTAACCACGATTGTAGTGATGGTCATGGGTGTACATATACATCCAAACTCATCAAAATGTATACATTAAACATGTACAATTTTGTATATTATCAATTATACCTTGATAAAACTTTTTAAAAGAAATAATAAAACTTCCAAGCCATTTCATAAAAAATACCTTTTTCAATACTTCATAAGGCAATGCAGTTGGAGAAGCAATTTATAGATAGGGAAAGTATGTAAAAACTGTGTCAAAAATACAAATGACATTTTTAATATATTTACAATGGATAAAACCCCATAGGCATTCTTGTTCAGGGTCAAATTACTACCCATGGGCCATGTCTGGCCAGCTCTGTATTTTGGATGGCCCACAAGCTGAGTTATTTTTACATTTTAAATGATTGGGGGAATAGAAGAATCGTATTTTAAGACATGCATGTAGAAATTATATGAAATTCAAGATTCAGTATTCATAAAGTTTTATTGGAACACACTGAGGCCCATTCGCCTCCATACTGTCTATGGCTGCTATCACCCACTAGGCTGGAAGGGTTGAGTAGTTGCAACAAAAGCCCTGTGGCCAGGAAAGCCTAAAATCTTTACAGCGTGGCCCTTTACAGAAGAAGTCTGCCAACCCCTGCTCTAGCTGGCCATAGTTATTCCCTGCAGGTGGACTGTTTCTTGATCATTAGATCATGGAGATTACCAACATCTTCAGTGTTCCTCAATAGAGGTTATTATTTCAGTTAATCCTCACATCCACGTTAGGAAATGAGAGCTCAGAGTGGAGTGAAGCAAGACACTAAAGTCACATAGGTGGTAAACAGCAAGCTGAACATTATCCCGGGAAAGTGAATCTCCAAAGCCCATGCTCTCAGCCACAACACCATCCCTCTTCCTGAGCCCACACAGCAATTCATTGATCAAAATAAGCTTTTTCCTTCCAGGCTGCTGCCAGTCCCCAGTATACCCTACCATCATCCAATAGCCCCTCTGCAGGCACGCATTCTGCTTTTGTGTTCCTTGCCACAAACAGGAGTGTGCCTCTGAGTTGCTGGCAAGCCTGGTGACAATCTGAAGGTTATGAATCAAGCAGGCAGCCTGAGAGGTGATGACTTGGACTTCCACTGGATTTGCCAATTACTCGAATGACTTACTTTGGGCAAAGTAAAATCAGGCTCTTCCAGCAAACAACAGAGAATTGAAAAACAGATCAATGGAAGCAGCTCTGGTTCATTTTCAAAGACTTTATCGGATGCAGTTACTAGAGGCTAAACAATGCATTTAAGCTCAGGGCTGAGCCTCTGCGTTGTGCTAAGGCTGTATTTAAAAGAATGATCCCTGCTAGGCATGTGGTCACAGTCTTTTAAGTGGAAAGAGCTTCAAAAAAAAAAAAAAACCTCTGCAGCTTTGGGGTTTGTGTAATTTCTAAGCAAAATGATCTCTCTCCCCCTCACTTTGGTTGTTAGTTCTACTGGTGGAACAACTAATCAGAGATTTATGCCAATTAGAATTGGATTTATAAGAGCAACCAACAAGACAATTGGCCCTAACCAAAGGTATCTCTAGCCGTTTTCACCTCTCACTTTCCTCTACTGTCCAGGCACATTCCTACCACTCCATGTCTGCTCACACTGTTCCACCCACCAGGAATATTCTCTCTCCCTCTTCTCTGTATAGCCATAAAGCCCTTTATAGCCACTCTATCTTCAATCATGTCTTTGATATCTAATGGCAACTAAAATGTTTCCCATACTGCCCAGGTGCACTGGCGCATGTGTCTGTAATTCCAGCACTTTGGGAGGCTGAGGTGGGCAGATCACTTGAGCTCAGGAGTTCAAGACCAGCCTGGACAACATGGCAAAACCCCACCTCTATAAAAAATACAAAAATTAGCTGGACATAGTGGCATGCACCTGTAGTCCCAGCTACTTGGGAGGTTGAGATAGGAGGATCACTTGAGCCCTGAGCCTGGGTGGTCAAGGCTGCAGTGAGCCATGACCGGGGCAACATCACTGCACTCCAACCTGTGTGACAGAGTGAGACCCTGCCTCAAAAAACAAACACAAACAAAAACACATTTAAATCATACCTTACCATTTAATCATTCCCTAATTATTTCACTTGTTTATTATACTTTTTCAAACAGATTATGAATTAACATCAAGAACTAGGTCTGCTGGGACTTGGGGTCTGGAAGCACAGCAGGCACTCATACTAAGTGAACAACTGGTATACTGCTACTGTTTCCCCACACACCTTGGTTGTCCTTGGCTGAACAAACCTTAGGAATTATATTACCTTCCTTCAAATTTTACCTCCAATTCTGGTGCTTGAAATTCACATTGCTTGCTCTTATTTTGCTGCTTTCTGAACATGTGAGCTGAACCTCAGCAACTCATCTGCCCAATGATGCCAGTCCTATCGACCCTCCGGAGTTGTTGGGAGATTTCAATAAAATCAAGTTTGAAAAAGTGCTCAACACAATACCTGGCACAAAAAAGGTGCTGAATAGTCACAAGTTGGTTGCAAGGTCTTCACTCAGTTCCTCCAGATCAGACTAAACTCTCCTTAAGCTTTTTAGACATTCACTCATGGTAAGAAGTATCTGATCTCTTTCAGGAAAGCTTTGCTTCTCCCTACTAAGATTTTTTTTTTTCTAGGAAGCTGCCAGTTTCCCTCTGGTCCCCGAAAAAGTTCAGCTAAATCATGGCCAATTGGTTCTAACATTTCTTATCAGGAAAGAATTTCAGTAGCTTTGAGGAAAGCAGTGTTTTTCTATCTGATTCCATATCTGGGTCAAACAGCCTTTCAAGAAATAGAGGACCAAAGGGGCCCAAGTGCTACAACAGCCACATGCATCTCATCAGCTGGAGAGCCACTGCTGGAGATGGCAATAGGCTCTCCAGCTTGTCAATTAGCCCTATCCTCAGCCTTCAGTAATAAGAACAGGCACATTTCATTTTGAATTAGGCTAGACTACATGGTTCCCATCACGGTTAACAGGGGGATGCTGAAATAATAACATTTGAAAAGACAAAAGGAAAAAGAGCAATAAAGGTAACCAAGTCCCAGGTCTCCACTCTAGGGACTGTCTCCCATGCAAATCATCCTGCAAAGCTACAGTGTTAGAAGTGTCCATGTTCCTGGTGCACTGGCCTCCAGGAGAAATGGAAATCGGGCAGATTCTTGTGAAAGGTGGAGGAAATCAGAATCATTCTCAGTAAGCTCCTCATTCTCTAGCTGCCCTTTTGTGTCCCCCAACGCACTATAACCGCCATGTAGACACCTCTACACACACACACAATCTGCTCTGATTCCTATCCAACCCCAACCCCAGTGATTTGCAACTACTGCATTCTGATCAGAGCATTTCAGAATCTCTAGAGATCTATAATAAACTTCCTAACATGCTAGAGCTATGGGCCAGAAAAATTACAACAATCAAAACAATGGTAAGATATTTGGAAGTCACTTGATTCATTCATTTAATAATTCATTCATCCAATACATATATACTGTTAAATCCTCCATGTTAGCACAAGCCTGGTAAATATATGGCACTGAATGAACAAGATGCACAAAGATCCTCCCTCATGGGGACTTAAACTCACATGCAGGCATGTCTGTGCCCGTGTGTGCGTCCATCTGTCTGTCTTAAGGGTAGATGAAGACAAAGGGAAAGATATCCAACAATTAATATCCTTTGGATTAATGTTTATTATCTAAAGTGCTATAAAGGAAAAAATAAATAGGGCCAGATAACGTATAGCATGGGAACCCACCCTGATCTGGTGGGCTATCAGAACTGATATTTAAGCTGAGATCAGAAAGATACTTAAATATTTAGTTGTTTAAGTAGGAAAGGCAGGCCCATTCTGGCATATACAAAGACAAAGAACCTGGGGGCGGAAGGTACCAGTGCATCAGGAAAGGGTGGTCAGGTCAGGGAGGTCAGAGAAAAAGCCTCAAGCAGGTGGTCAATATAGGTACTTGTAGGCCATTCTATGAGTTTAGACTCTATCCTAAAGGCAATAAAAAGACCTCCATGGATTTTAAGAAAACTGGTGATTTGATCAGATTTTTTAATTTCAAAAACCTCACTCTGGATACAGGTCAAATTCCTAAACGTGACCTAAAATCTTTCATAGTCTCACCCCCTTAACACCCAGCCACTCTCTTTCATGTTCTAACCTTTGTTTGTGTCCTTTCCTCTGCCTTGGAATCACTCATTCGTTCAATGATTACTGACTTTCTACTACATGCAAACTGCTGCTTTTGGCACTGAGTTTATATTAGTGAATGAAACTGTTAAAAATCTATGCTTTCTTGGATTTACATTTCATTGTCAATTACATGGTTTTCCACTTGTGAACTGCTATGAAAACTTCCAGACCAACTCAATTGTCACCTACTGTGTGTGTGAAGTCTTCACTTTTCTCTGCTATCGCCTGGCTGTATAACTAGGGTACCGTGATGATTACTTTATCCCCACTTACTCTCACCACGTTGGCCTGAGAGCTCCTTGCAAACAAAGAATTTCATTTGCCTTTGTAAAATCTCCTAAGATCTAACAAGGTCTGATATATATTAGAAGCTATTTAACTGTTAAATATATAAATGCTCCAAATCAATGGATAAGAGAAGGCAACAGAACCTTAGAGTGGCTGGTTTTTCTTCCTGACCACACTGAGCTACAGAGAGAATCAGGGTTAACAGAGAGGGGAAGGGTATAGAATTTGAATGACCTACTTTATTAATAAGTTTTTAACCCAACAGCAAAGCTAAGCATTCTTGTCCCCAATGGACTCCTTGTCTTCTCAGTTCCTACAGAAATACGTAATTTTTTTTAAAAATCCCGTTTCAATCCTTGCCATTGCCATTCCACAACTGGGCAACTCTAGTAGGCTACTTGGTTTCAATGCTCTTTTCAAATTTAGAATAGAGACAGAAATCATGTCTTGGCAACCCTTCCAGGGCTTGTCCAGCCATCTGAAGAGTCCTGACAAAATCTGTGTTGTTTGCATACAAAGGAAACTCTGAATTTAACGAAATGTTGAAACAGTTAACTTGAATTGTTTATACCCGCTTTGATGAATGCTTCCAAGATCCATCTTAAATTCATAAAAGCACAAATACCTCTGCTCTCCCCCAGATCCTCTATAAGAAAATAATTATGCTCTATTTTCTAAGTGTGTTATCTTGATAAGCCAGATAAAACAGGCACAGAAGCTCTGCCAAGCTCTGAGGGAGTCTTGACCAGGAGGAAAGGAAAATAGAAGTGCTATCTCATCTTTTAAGTAAGTGGTTTGGCTCTGAGGTCAATTTCCCTCATATCCATGTGACCAGCTAAACTCCATCTGAAGCTGAGAAAAAAAATTATTACCATTTAAGATTAGATGAACACAGAACTTAAGCTGTGGCCTTAAACTTTCTAGGGAATGCCAGGTCATATAGAGATTGGCATACACGTGGTATTGTTCAAAGTAATGCCCAACAGAAGATGCAATGAGTTCAAATAGGCCTCATAGAAAAGAATGGGGCCAAACTATGAGATTTGATCAAAACTGCATAAACACAATTATAATGATTTTTTAAATAACTGATCACTTATTGGCTCCTAGTTTGGCCCTTCCTCCAAGTGCATAACCGTTGGAAAAAGACTAATTCAAACTATAAGGAAATCTATGTGCACAAAAGTTAAATCAAGAGCAGTGTCCCTTAGCGTAGTAAGATCATATACCTTCCACCAAACCAGCACAGATATACACTATGAGTCCTTCTGTGTCAAACCCACACGACAGCAAACACTCCTTATTTTTGCCCAACAGGACTCCAGTCTGTCCAGTGAAGAGCTAAGGTGTAAGGTGCTCCAGGCCGGTATTGGTTGGTGGAGGATTACAGATTATACTTACCCACTCACCATGTACACACATGTGCACACATAAACAAAGGTGATCAACTTCTAAGATTAAATCTCATTATAAAGAAGTATGGAGGCTGGGCGCCATGGCTCACACCTGTAATCTGTAATTACAAGAGGATCTGTGTATCACGAGGTCAGGAGATCGAGACCATCCTGGCCAACATGATGAAACCCCGTCTCTACTAAAAATACGAAAAAAAAAAAAAGCAGGACATGGTGGTGCATGCCTGTAGTCCCAGCTATTCGGCAGGCTGAGGCAGCAGAATTGCTTGAACCCAGGAGGCAGGGATTGCAGTGAGCCTAGGTGACAGTGCGAGACTCCATCTCTAAATAAATAAATAGGAGTACAGAAAAAAATTCACAGCAAAATAATCTAAAGTGAAATAACTGTGGAGTCTGTGTGTGTGTGTTTGTGTGTGTGTGTGAGAGAGAGAGAGAGATGGGGGGGGGATCTCTTAAAATATTTTCTGATTTCAACAAGCTGGCTGTTTTATTCCCTCCATCCCTGCCTCTGCTCCTTATCTCTCACTAGACTGTTTTGGAAACAGAGAAAATCCATCTAATTATATAAGTTTTCTGTTTGCTTGAGTTTCAAATAAATGGAATTTGCTATAATTCTTTAAATTCTATTAGAAACCTTGATTGTTCAATTAGGATCCCAGCCTCTCTATTCCTGGCAGTAGGTTTTTGAGTTTGTAGGTACAAAAATAAATATTTCCACTTTACAGACGAGGAAATTTTGGCACAGAGATTGGACCACTTTGGTGTAGGGTCCCCTGGAAAAATCCAAGGGCTCAATGAAAGTAGAACTTCTCTGATCTTCTTCCTACCACAGCAAAAGAAGTACTCACGTCATGATGTGGGTCTCCATTCCTGCCTCCACCAGAGCCCCGTCAACAAAGAGAGGAACTGAAGTGAAACCATACTTGTCCCAAGAGTGGCCCTCATCAAAACTCACCCTGTGTTGGAAACAAGTACATAGAAAAGACAGCTGAAAATAAAGCCACACTTTTCTGTAACCATTATTCAGGTTATTAAATTTTCCTCTATCTTGCTTTCTGGCAGTGTGGATTATCAATAAGTTTTAATCTTTAACATCTTCCCATATTAATATGAGATTTGATCAAAGCTGCATTTCCGGACCTGGATGGAGAGAGCACCCAGAGCTGCAGATATATTTCAACACATTAGAATTGACAAACAACCCCAGCATGAAGGCTTAGTGGATGAGGTGTCATGTTCCAAGTAATTAGAACGGAACCTGAGGTTCAATTTATAGCACAATCTATCCAGTCCTTGGAGGTTCTGACACAAATTGAGTAAGGCTGGTGGATCCCATGGAAAGGGAGAGGGTTTGTCTTTCAGGTCAAACCTTACAAACAACAATTTCCTATTTGTTCAAAATAGATGTTAGGATTATTTTCCTTCACCAGTGCCTCTTTAAGGGGCTTTTAGGGACAACCGCTGAGAGTCTGAAATGTTCTGAGCAACAATGCCCCATCTTTCATCCAAAGGTAAGAGGACCATCTGGCCCCTTGTGGATACAGAACCTGCAATGCTTTAAAGAGATGTGACTAGTGGAGGAAACTTGAGCAATTCTGAGTGCCTGTTTCCTTTCCTTTCTTGATATTATCAAGGACCTGTCTGCCCCTTGATTTAACCAGGGGGCATAGAACAAGGACTGTCTCCTCTAAGAAACTTTTCTCAGCATCCCTTCTTCCCCAAGACAGCCTTAGTTTCTTCATCCTCTATGAACATTTTGTTCTGGCTGATTCTTAATTCTACTCTATTTCCATAATTTAGGATTAAAATTCCCTTCTGTATGTTTCTATAATACCAAGGCCTTCTCCTTATCACAGTGCTGACTACTGACTCCTTAAGTGATCTTGAATATCTCAACTCAAGATTATAAACTCTGGGATTTCAAAGATCATGTATGTGTTATCATTGAATGACCCCTTAATAACAAATATAACAAAAATATATCTCTGTTACAATGCTCCTCACAGTACACACACACACATTCACACACACACACACCCTAAAATATACATAATATTTATATATGTAATATATAATGGTATATAATATGTCTGATTCTCCTACTACACTGTGAAGGTTTTGCTTTTTGTTTTTTTAAAGAACAAGGGTTTCTCTCTGTTGCTCAGGGTAGAGTGCATTGGTGTAATCACAGCTCCCTGCAGCCTTGAACTCTTTTGCTTAAGTGATTCTCCCACCTCAGCCTCCCGAATAGCTGGAACTACAGGTGTATACCACTGGACCTGGCTAATTTTTTTTTAATTTATTTTTGTAGAGGTGGGGTCTTCCTGTATTGCCCGGGCTGGTCTCAACCTTCTGGCTGTAAGTGATTCTCCCACTCGGCCTCCCAAACTGCTGGGCTTACAGGTGTGAGCAACCATGCTCAGCCTAAACTGGCAGGTTTTTTAGGTCAAATACTATATCATTAATTCTTCTATTCTTAGTACTTAACACAAAACCTGGCATATAGTTGATAGCATATATATGCTAAATGAATACATGAATGAAATAATAAGGAATAATGAAGGACCTTCTTTAAATCTAGCCAATCATTTCTCAAGCATGACTTATACTGGCACTCAGAAGCTGGGTGTGAATTACCACCCATTACCAACCAGTCTACATGGATCACTCTCTACTCACTTACTTTTTTGTCTTTCTCTCTGTCTCTCTCTATTTTACTCTCTATTTTATCTTCTGTCCCAATGTACAGATTAAAAACAATAATAATGTCATTCTCTTAACCCAGCTAGAGTACTCAATCTCCCAGCCTACAATTTTTGCATTTATGGTGTACCCAGATCCATGTTCATGAATGAAATGCACAGTCTGCTAAAAGTTTTTATGAGTTCCTAAATTGTTATCATCTGTCTTGAATTTTAAGAATTTGATTATTTCAGGCTTTTAAAAATATATATTGAAGGCTAAATAATCATTTAAACTAGCCCCAAGAAAGTTGGGCATATCTAAATTGCTTTTTGCAGAAATGAGTTTCTCATTTCAAAAGTGAAAGCACATCTAATTGGGAATGAACTTCACCTTTCTTACCATGTATTCCATCAGTTCCTAAAATAATCATAGTTGTTTCAGAGTGTGTCGTGACCACTAATAAGTCAACTCTGGCTGATAAGTCTGGAAGGTAAGAAAATATTAGTTAGGTTTATTGTTTTGTTTGTTTTGGTGACTTTGGACAAACTGGTTATTGTCTTGGCAGATGGAAGCCAAAGTGTATTTAAGGCCTCTCTCTGTCTTAGTCTCAGGATTTCCTTACCAATAAAAGGTCAGCATGGGCTGGGCACAGTGGTGCACACCTGTAATCCCAGCACTTTGGGAGGCTGAGGCGGGTGGATCACCTGAGGTCAAGAGTTCAAGAACAGCCTGACTAACATGGTGGAACTCCATTTCTGCTAAATACAAAGAAAAAAAAAGTTAGCCAAGTGTGGTGGCACATGCCTGTAATCTCAGCTACTAGGGAGGCTGAGGCAGAAGAATCACTTGAATCTGGGAGGCAGAGGTTGCAGTGAGCCGAGATTGTGTCGCTGCACTCCAGCCTGGGCAATAAGAGGAAAACTCCATCTCACAAAAAAGAAAAAGAAAAGGTCAGCACTCAGAGCAAATTGCAGTGAGTGCCATGAGCATTGCAGGGAAGGAGCTATCTTTAGTTTACACAATGAAGAGAAGACCCACAGAGATCAAACGTGGAGATACCATCACAGCTTTCCAGTATCGAGATAGGAGCTCCAAGGCAAAGCTAAGTCCAGATGGGGAAAGAAATTGTAGATAATCAAGGGCCTGCTGTATGAAATGAGTTCACATGGAAAGAGCAAAATCCTTGCTAGAGGGAAAAGTGGGATCAGCAGATGCCTAAAGGGAGGATGAGAAACACCAAAGTCCAGGTAGGAAAGGAAATTGACAATAACTGAAGTCCAAGGATGATATAAATAAGCACAAGCAAGTAGACAGGACTCCAGAGCTAGGGAAATTTGAGATCAGTTTCTAACACTTTATTCTCACACTGAGGCAGTTATGAAAAACAAAACTCCCTAAAGGAGCTCCAAAATATATAACGTTAGAAAACTTAATCTCTTAGTTATCAAATATTTGGGTGTGGATAGGCTGCAGTTTGTAAAACTTATTATTATTATTTTTTTGATGACTAGGAGTTTTCAAATGTCCTGAGGTGATATATTGTATATTCAATTCTATATTGAATGGTATCTCCAAGGGATGTACCTTCTCTTCCTCAGGTCAATAACTATTAATGGCCAAGACAAAGGCACTGCAAATTCCTTATTAGCTCCACAGGTAAAACTGAAATCACTAGGATTGCCAATACTGTGGAAGATAGAAGTAAAATTCCAACTGATCTCCAAATAGTGGCAACATAGGACTACAGAATCAAAGTCAAAATTAATTTATCAAAATGTTACCGATGCCTACTACTGTGTGCCTTATCTGGCAGTGACCTCGGTTCTAGGGATACACAGATAAACCGAAAAGGGAAGGTCCTAGCTTCCACAGAACTTACACTCTAGTTTGAGGAGATGAACAATATGAAAATAAATCAATGCAAAAATATGAGTTAGAAATAAGTATCATGGAAACAACTAAAATAAAGTGATTTGACAGTCACCAAATAGCTACTTTGTGCTCAAAATTTAAGAAAGCCCTTTCTAGGGAGATTGACATTTAAAGTAAAATCTAAATGATAAGTGGAAGTATCCATGTAAAGATTCAAGAGAAAGTCATTACAGAGAAAAGATCTAAAATGAAAAAGCTATTCTGTGAGAAGAACAGAAAGATGGTCAGTGGCTGTAGCTTAATGTGAACAGGAATTAGTTGAAAAAATCTGTAGAAGAAAAGAAGGCAGAAGCCAGATCATGAAGAACCATATTTTCAGTTGAAATAATATAATTTGATTTAAGCTTTAAAAGGTAACTTTCACTTCTCTGTGATAAATGGATTGTCAAGACTCAAAGTGGATTCGAGGAAATGAGTAGGGGAGGGGTGGTAATTTAAGAGACTACACAAATATGAGGCTTGAATGAAGATTATTATAGTGAAAAAAAATGGAAATATTTAGGTTATTTTAGAAATAAAGTCAATGAATTTGGTAATAAAATATATAGAGATTGCATGACCAAAAGAAAGAAATCATGGCAAATATTGATTTGGGGGAGTGTTAAGTAACTGAGAGGGAAATTAGAAGAGTTAGTGAAGCAAAGCTTTTTGTTTATCATCTGTTTGTTTCTGTTTTGGTCCATATCAAGATTGATGCTTTTTGGAATTCCAAATTGTAACATTGTTAAGAAGACCTTTGGATGGATAGATCTGTATTTCTTAACATAATTGGGTACGTAAATTTGGAAGTCACTTACAAGACAGAAACAACTTAAAGCAGAATGCTTAATACATAAAACAAAACAAAACACCAAACCCTACAATTAGATGAATGAGATTGGCTAACAAAATATATAAAGCTAAAAGAAACTGGAGTCATAGGCAAACTACAAGTTAAATATTTTCTGGCAATGGCACTATCATGAGAGGTAATCAAGCCACTGTGAGTCTAGGATGTGCTCACAGATAAATTACAAGCCTAAAAAAGGAAATAATCCTTCAACCCAATCCTAAATACTATGTTCAATTTAAAAAATTGTAGGAAAACTGACAGCAAGTGTAGTTAAAGGTAAAAACCAAATGGTCCTAGAAACAGATTATATGAATTTTAAGGAGCTTAGAGAAAAGAAGAAGAAAAATGAATTAATTACTATTGCATATTAATTTTTATAGATGAGAAAGTTTCCAAATATTTTTAAAGATCTATTTATTGACTACCAAAAAGGGGTAATGTCAGTGAAGGACATTACACAGAATGCAATTAGATATGTGGAACAATCAATTGTTTAAAATACAAATAGAATAAGAGGGAAAAGATTTCCATGTGACTCTTCTAAAGAGAACAGTCAAGTATTTGTGCATAAGAATGTAAGTTCCCAAGTACACAGTCCCATTCAACAGCATATTCCAGCCCCTGTACTAATGCTAGATAAATAATATATGCTCAACAAATATGTATGCAATAAATAAACAAGTGGATAAAATCTGTCTTGAGTTGTATATCGTGTCATTTCCCAGAACTTAGAAAGGCTTTTCTAACCTAAGATATTTCTAAGAAATACGCTGAGGTCCTTCCCAGCTATACCATTCTAAAAATCTTATGTAATTCTGGAGCAGATTTATTCTGCATAGATCTGGGTGGCAGAATGCAGGTCAATGGGCATAGATTACAAATAGATTGTTTTTCACGTTGAGCAATAATAAATCTAACAACTATAGACATTACACAAGATGAGAACTACGTACGTTGGGTATTTGCAGGTTGATTAGCACTGTGATATTCTGGTAAAGGGAGGTGACTTCTGGGGGGCTATCACAAAAGTATCAGCTATACCAGGTATAATACTAGCTTAAATGACTTCTATAAGGCCTTTTCTTACTTCATGCATCTATGACTATGATATTGAGATGACATAAACTAAAAGGAATAGAATCTGCCAATAACAGTCAGAATCCTCCTCAGAAGTCTCCAGCATAGAAATAGGGAGCTACAGCAGTCACTGAGAATCAGTGTTACTCCCTCTGGTAAGGTGTACTGCTCCATTTCATTTTATCCCCAGTATATGAGGTGGTGACATTTTAGCCACCTGGAAGTTTTTCAGAACAGCACACGCACTTTTGCTTTTCAGAGGCAATGTATTGTTTGGAACGATTGTTTTCATTTGAAAGTTTCTCTGAACAAAATGCTAGTGCCCATAACCAAAGAAACACAGAAAGCCAGGTGATATTTTCCTTTCTGTTTCCAAGAACATCCCACTGAGAGACAGTGACAGCTTGTCAGGGTTAAGCAAACCGTCACACCCCTGTCTACCTGCCCATTAGGTGCTCTGCCTATTGTGTTTTCATTAGAGCTCTGTATTCAGTGGGAGTCCACTGTTTATTTCACTCTAATGCTTCTCAGGAACAAAGGGAACACTGGATGGAGACTTTCTCTGAAATAGCACTTAGTTCTAATCTCAATGCATCCAAATGTACATAGTCACAAACAGATGGGTTCATTTGTATGCTGTTTTGCCTTCATGCCGACCTGGCTACCTACCATTTCAATTTGTAGGAAACAACATGCCTTGTTAGCTTAGCTAAAGTTTTCCCAGCTTTTCAATTATGGCTCTTATTTTCTCTTAAAGGTAATGTAGCTATTATTTAAATCTGAGAGCCACTACATCCCAGTGGGTAAGCTGGTGTCTTTTTCCTATTCAAATATATATATATAAAACAATGTCAGTCTGAGATCTACAACAGAAAATGGCAATGAACTGATTATCTAAACTATTTTCCTCTTAAAATGAATGATTTGTTTACCTTGAGGTAGTCCCTTAATCAGAAGCTCCTGGTGAAGAAAAACCTGGTTTAGGTTTCAGAAGCTTGCATCTCATAAGCAGGAGACAAAATCAGTCAACAATTTCATAAGAAAACACTGATGATAATAACATGGTCAACCCTTACAAAACACTCACTTAGTCTTTGAAAGAGGAGTGGAAAGATAATTCCCAAATGAGTTTGTTGTTGTTGTTGCTGTTGTTTTCTAATACATATACTCAATAGCTGGCATTTAACCCCTTCCAGGGATTGCTTCAGAGAATGGCATTCATAGACAGGCAAGTAAGCAGAAATCATGGTCTCTGTCTACATTCAAGAAAACATCTGTAGCATTTGTGACAAATGGCAGTTTCAACATCCTGTAAGTGGAGATAATGCCATTTCAAAAGCTTAGTTTGAAAAATCCTTTTTAATACTTTGTAAGTTAGAATAGTCAAATGAAGGTTGATATTACCATTATTATTATAAAAGGAAATTCAATGGGAGTGCAGTTTTTTTTTCTTTTTTCTGAGCTCTATAAACATTTTTACCAAGAAAAGAGATACTATGTTGAACAAGGGAAAACTCAAACTTTGTGTTGATGACTTTGAGAGTCATGATTTGGTCCTATATAAATATCCCCAAATGAATACTGAATAATTTTCCCAACTTGGATGATTTCCTTCCAGGGATAATCAGACAGGCACTCCTTTTGGAAGTGAGATGGTCTCTGGAGATTAACTTTTGTGGATAAGACTGAACAGTTAGATGTAAGGATGCTGAGATTTGACAAAACCAAAACTCTCTTCCATGTTCTCCTGCCATGTCAAATATGCTCTCCTCTTCTACTAACAAAAGGAAATGACAAAAATAAATTCTTTCTTTCTTCAGCACAAGAAAACCTCTGCAGAGTGCTTTAAGAATCAATGATTAAGTAAGCGCTAGGTTCCTACCATAATCAAGGAAAGTGATCGCCAAGTTTAAGGGTTGGTTACTAGCCCCTTCTCTAGGACTTATGGGGAAGAAACCAGGACAGGTAAATCTGTCTGTAGAGCATTTATCAATTCATTTACAAAGATTCAGATGGAAGTTTTTAACATGATGGGAGCTAAGAAACATTGCCTTTCTTGGTTAAAAAAGAAGCTTGTTTTAAGATTCAAGTGATCTTCTCTGAAAGTGCAAGTCCTGCTCAGTCCGCAATAAAGACAGCTCTTTTCTCTACAGAGGCAGATGGGTTTTGATAGCAGAAAAATTACCTACCAGATCAACTTTAATCTCTTAAACTGGCCTGTAAGTTCATCTGAGTCTTAGCCACCTCTACTTACATTTTTGTCTCAATCAAACGGTCTCCTAAACACTCCCTACCTTACTTGAATTCTGGACTTCAGTTAAAGTATTCTCTTTCCCTGGCTTGCCTCTCACTTCTCCTGTAACTCCTGGCATCTTTCTCTCCCAAAAGTCCTGCTGGAGGAGGTGACATAAGGGCTGACCTTTGAGAGAAGGATGCCAGGCTCCTTACACACCAGGCTTTAGGATTACAGCAATACACACAGCCGGCATCCTTTAGCAGACATTGCTTTAACTTCTAGCCATGCGTGGACTGCCTAAACACCTTGAGTATAATCTCCTGGAGGGTAGCGATTATGTCATAAGCCTAGATGTGCTTGTTATAATATCTAGAAAACCAGCGGTCAGAACAAAAGAGCATCCATGACAGAAACCTAACTTGGTGCTTCCAGGAACTCATGTCTAGCCTTGAGGAGAGTATTTAACATATTTGCTTTCTGATGCCATTATAAATGAGTGATAAAAAGGTACCCACATACATAGATTGGTCAAGTGTCAAATGAGATAATTCATGTAAATGGTTTAGAACAGTTCCTGGAATGTAATAATCCCTAAATAAATGCTGACTATCAGTTACATCAAGCAATTCTAGTTTTGAATACTACCAAAAAGCTATATAAATCAGTAGTAAAAGGATAAGAAACAATTACATTGGGAACTTTTACAAGCTCATCCTTGAGGTGGGAGAGCGCTCTTCTTACAAATGGCTCCATGTATCTTTTCAACATTTATTTGCACAATCTCTCTGTAAGATAATATCATAGCAGTAGAACTATTTCAAGGCATGCTAGGTTGAGCTTTAAGAAACTGACAATATCTGATTATTTTTGACCTAAAAATGGTGATTTCATATGGTTTCACTTAAAACAGTCAAATTGAGAGAATTCTTCTTAAGTCCTTGCCAAAGGGACTGAAGCTTGGAATTGGCACTAGGGAATCCTATGCCTTTCCTGATTACAATCTGATCCTTTCAGTAAAATTCTTACTCTAAATGTCTTTAGCTCCCAATATCTAAGACCTGGTAGTTAGGCCAGGGTCCACCCTCCTGCCAATGTGAATCTCACCAACTGTACTCTAGATAGCATAGCCATTCACTCTTCTAAATATTCACTTTGCTGAATCTGAAGCCTGAAATTCTTTCCCTTCAGGGCATAAATACACATGAGACTCATCCATTCCCTGCCAAAAACACAGAACAACAGCAACAAGTCATCATCACCAACATCAACATCATCATCTATTCTCACTCAACTCTGTCCTTGTGGAAGGTCTTGCATATATACCCTCAGCTCCATTTCATAATCTTACTCTTTGAAAGGAATAATCCATACTGTCTCAATTTCATTTCATTGCTTATCATCCATTCAGTCACTCATTCATTTATAAATCTATTACAGTCTAACTTTTATCCCCACCTCTGTTTCAAATCTACTCTGAAAAAAATCATGAATAACCTCCTTTATTGCTTAATCCTAGGTTGTTTTTTATTCCATAACTGATTTGATCTGATTGTAGAATTTGATACTATTAATCACCCCTTTCTTCGGCATTCATGAAAATATTTCCTCTGAGTTTCTATCTTTTTGGTCATTTATCTTCAGTCTGTCCCATAATTTCTTCCTCTACTCTGCATATTGGTTTTCAGCAGAGACCATAGGAGTCCCTAGTTTCTCCTTGTTGTACCCACTTTCTTGAGGCATTGAGCCCACTGCCATAGCATTAATTACCACCTAGTGGCTAATGACTTCTAATCTAAAGTGTCAGCCCAGACCATTCCCGATCTTCAGGTGAATATATTTGACAACTCATGGTCATTTTTGCTGAGATATTCATAGAAACCACTAACTCAGCTTATCTAGAACTGAACTCAGTATCTGTTACATGTACCTAACCCTCCTCTTCCAATTTCCGTCTCTCCTATTTCGGGTTACTGATCTTGGCTACTAGAACTGCAGGTCCTTCCTGCTGTCTTCTGCCTTATCTGACCATTCATTACCATCCACCCGATTCATTACACCTCCCCCTCTGAATTATCTGGCCTACTATTGCTACTTATGAGTTAGATGATGTAAAGGCTATTAAATGATGGATGGATAAATAAATGGATGAGGAAATGTACAAATGGGTACAAAACCATGCAGAATAACTCATTACAATCCTCTCCACTAAAAAGCTGCTCATTAGCTCATTAATACGGTAGGGAACTCTCCTTACCACAAATGCCTGACTGGCAGAGGTGTGTGTTTCATGGCCACAAGGGCGCCACCCCAGTCTAGGAACCAGACATTGTACTCTTCATCAAAGATCTGGAACAATAACAACAACAACAACAATCATAGCAACACCTTACATTTGCATAGTGCTTAACAGTTTACAGTCTTTTGCATACATTGTTTCATCTAGGTTCTGAGCCTTCCAACAGCACTATCAGATAGTTTTGTAAGTATTATCTCCATTTGACTGATGAGGAAATGGGCTCACAGAGAACACATAACTCTCCCTAGGCCACTCAAATTGCATTTCCAGGGTGCTTTCCACTAGTACTGTGAACCAGCATGTTACATGAAGGTGAGGCAACAAGGTGCATGCTCAACTAGGTAACCCAAAGGAAAGTATGACTTTGAAAAAACTCCCCCATTTTTCTAGCTTACTAAGTTACTACTCAGCCTTCTCTTCTTCCTTGTCTATTCAGATGTTTGCTAATCTGTAAATGGTCTGTGTCTTATAGTGTTGTTTACACATTATCTAGAAACTTAAAAGACAATTTCATATCCACTATGGTAAAACTAATAACGGAATACTTAGACATAGCCATCACCTCCTGGCAAGTTGGATGAAGACCCAAGTTGGGTGCCTATGAATCCCTACTCTAAGTGCATTGGAACACAGTACTTCCAGGGAACTAAAGTTATTCATCCTTTACTTCATCTATTTGTCTGTTACTTATCCATCCATTCACTCATTCATTCACTTACTCAGTGTTCTATCCATCCATCCATACCTCCATCTACCCATAGGCATTTTCTAAACACTGACTATAGTACAAGATTCTGAGTCAAGAGAACTTCAGACCTAAGCCCACATATATCAATGCTTATATGATATATGACTTTTATATCTCCAGTCTTAAACAGGAGAACCATTTCTCCAGCAGAGAACTAACCTCAACTTTAGATCTTCTAAGGGAAAGTATGCTTGGAGAACTCCTACATCACTTAACCACTGATGGTGGTTCCTGCAGCCTAGATGGAGAAGTTGGGATGGTAGGTTAAGTGAAGAGGGCTAGAAGAGGAACAGACAGATTTAAAGGGGGAATGGGCAGGAGGAATGGGGCCTCCTATATATATGTTCCAGGGAACATTAGAGAGAAAAAGTAATTTCTCAGCCCTAAACCTCTTTTTTTCATATTTTTCTTAAAAAAAAAAAAGAAAAAGAAAAGAAAAATGCCCCTACTAATGATGAGCCTCAATGCACAAAGGACTTAAGGGTGCTTCACTTATATTCCAGATATATGCTGAGCCTGCAGTGCTAGGCTTTTCTCTCCAGAGTTTAAAGGATGGCTCTGTGAGAAGCCACATAATGGAGTTGCTGGGTTGAAGCCTAAGGATGAGGAACACAGGAAGAGGCAGTGGGGAGGAGGAAGAAGTTATCCTCATCCTTTCCTCTTGATTTTACCATCTGGCCACTGCTCATTTTTGCCCTGTCTAGCACTGGAGTGAAAAAGTAGATTCCTTAGCTGTTTATGAAAGGAGGAAAGAAAAAGTATTGACAATACTAGTCAGGTGAACTGCTTCTTGAGGCGGAGAGACCTCCAGAAATGGTTTGTCTATGAGGGGATTTTGTAAAAGATGAGTTTGAATTCCAGCTTCCATCCTCCTTTGGCTCTCATAATAGGTTATTGTACATTTTGAAGGGTATGATCTTATTTATGTAATCATTCCCCAGCCACCTGATTATGGCCTTGTGGGTGGGAACCTTGACTTATTCTTTACTGAGTGTCTTGAAGTATTTGACATAGTTGCTTTTGTCTAGTAGGTACTTGGTAATTTTTACAAGCTAGTAATGGTGACACTGGTGGCGATGGGGATGATGATGATGGTGGTGATGACAATCTTCACTAAGGATCCAAACAGGAACTTGTCTAACTAGAGTTCATATGGTGACTCTACCTTTACCATCAAGATACTCAGTGTCCTTCTCTTGTCTTCTCCACATAGAAACTGTCTCACTTTTAAGACTTAGTAAAACACCACCCCTCCTTGTGATGTCTTTCCTGGTTTCTCCAAGCAGGATCAAGTCCTCTCTTTTCTTTGTATGCTAATAATGCCACTGAAATACTACTATCACCCTGAACTATAGTTAGTTATGAACCCATTTCTTCTATTTAATTTTGAGCTTTTTAAGGAAAGGGACTCCAAAGTATTCAATTGCCTCCTGGAGCCTGACACCTGGTTGACATTGTATATGTCTATTTGTCCAACATAGTAGCCACAAGAGAATATTTAAATGTAAATTAATTAAAATAAATAAACTTAAAAATTAAGTTCCTCTAACACAATCATCATATTTCAAGTGCTCCATAGCTGCATGGACAAGCACAGATACATAACTTTTCTAGCATGGCTGAACATTCTATTGGACAGCATTACTATAAGTATTTATAAACTGAATTAACTTTTCATGCAGTCATGTATCTATTAAGCTGTTACATAGTTATTCAAGACAGCCTACACAATACTTAAACAACCACTGACTTCCATGGCTTTTTCAGTTTTAATGTTTGAATCCTTGCATTTTGTGGATACAGAAACACACCCCGAAAGGTGAAGAGACCAGCTTGCCAAGAACTCTTGGCATACTAATGGTAAAAACAGTTTTATCAGTTGCATCCCCAGCAACCAGCACAGTACTTAGCATCTGGACCTGTTACATACATATGGCTGAAGGAAAGAATAAGTGAACTGGGAAAACTCCAGTTCCTCCCATTCCCTGCCCAATGCCCTTCTCATTTTCCACCATTACCCCTCTAATCTGCCAGCCAAATTGGCCAAACTGAACAGTTGCTTGAAATGTTTTGAAACTACAAAGTCATAATGAGACTGAGAATCTATAGGAAGGGGAGAGAGATTGGTAGAACTTACTCTAAATGCCTCCTCCCTCTTCCTCAATTCACCCAGTTACCTGTCTCCATGTGTTGCCCCCATCGGAGGAGATGAACACACCAATATCAGTGTATGAGAGCTCCGGGCCAATGTTGCCTGAAACATAAGCAGATCATTTGAGACTGTCAGGAGCTTACTGATTAAGTGTGCTTAGGGCTGGGGGACGGGGTAGCAGAGAGTAAAGGTTTTCTAAGTGGTATTTACAGTTAATTTGTGCAATTTCTTTCTTGGTGTTATATGAAAAGCCCAGCAGGAAGAAAAACCCAACATAGAAAAAATTTAAATAGTATAACAGAAATGTATCTTTAAATGACATGAATCAAAGACTGAATATCAATTAGTTCAGGTCTCTCGAATTATTCACTCTGTATACCAATAATCTCTTACATTGCTTCTGACAGGTGTCCCCTGAAGGAAGCAAAGAGTGGAAGTGTAGACACATATGGGGAAACTGGGCATGGGAGCCTGAGAAAAACTGGTGTGTGTGTGTGTGTGTGTACACGCACGCACGTGCACATGTATGTGTGTGTGTGCTCACGTGCATAACTGTGTGTCCGTATTTGTGTTTCCACCTTGTCAACATGTCCTTTGAGTGCCAGGCAGTTGAGTGACCCAAAGGTACAGATGATATAACCTGAATTATAAAGTACCCAGAAGAAGATGACCACACTCAGCATACCACGGCCATCAAGCATGGCAGGAAAAGAAGTCACCTGGCTTATACCTAGACAGACCACACTTGCTGCTTCCATCCCTTCACACTCTCCTTTTCTCTCTGTCCTTTTTCTTCCCTGGAACTCCTTCACCTTGTGGCTATGCTTATTAAAAAGAAGGTGGTCAAGCTTTTCTAGTCTACCTATACTGATTTAGTTTTCCCAATGGGCAGCCCTCTTTTCAGAGCCTAAAAAATGCCCCCAATCTAATAGTGCTGAATAAATAATTGTGGAATAAATGAATGGGTAAACAATGATTGAATCATGTTCCAATGTTGATGTGCACTTGGGGAGGTACTGACAACCAGAAAGGAACCCTAAACATGTAAGAGTTTATAGTATTGACTGATATTTCTTCTTTAAAAATAGCAGGAAAAGAATGTTAGCTCCCTGACATCTGTAGTCTAAATAGGAGCACAATAAATATGCAATAATGAAAATGTTAATTGAGCTCCTGACATTTAATGCTTCAAGATGAGAAATTAAAGCCAGGCTACAGCTTGTCAAGCTCCCATCAGCATCAGGGAGCACACAGATAGCCAACTTGTTTTGAGATTCAAGTTTCCAAAAATAACCCCTGGACTCAGGGCTCAGGGTTTAGGCAGTAGGTGTGAGAGGAGTAGGGAGAGGCTTGGTGAGTAGATTCCTGGAGTTCTGTCTGGAATTTGGAGTTTAACTCCCCAGATACAGATTTTAGAAGACACAGGTGAGGAAAGTCAAGAGGAGTGGGGAGGAGAATATCTACTCGAGTCACTGGGGCTTACGCTAACCTGGAGCATTGTGTTAAGGATTCAGAAGCTACATTTGGTTTTGACAGAATAGAATGTGGTGGTGATCAATAGATGCCTACCAAGGGTCACAGAAAGAGATGGAGGCAGGAGCACAGTTGCCCCAGAGCTGTGTATCTTCTATCCCTGGCATGGCTTCTAAGGATCTAGCTTACCATCCCTCCCCTTCCTTAGAAGCTGGTTCTGTCAACATCTTCAGCCTTTCTTTCAAAGCTCGGCCAGATGGATTTTGGGGGCCTTGTGGTGGTAAGAACCCAAGGCTCACAGTGAAATCTATTTTTGGAAATATCTTCTGTCAGTTGAAAGGACCCCTGAAAAAAAAAGTGCTACTGATCAGAGACCAGAAAGTTGGTTCCCAGATGAAGGGACAGAAAATATGTACCCAGGAGGAATTGATTGTTGAACATACACAGCTCCTAGGTGGCTCTGTGGGTGATCTCAGATAGGAAGAACTTGAGTTATGGTGTCAGAGAAGGAGGAGTTGAAAAACGAGCCTTGCTGGCTGAAGTGGAATTGGAGCTCAGCTAGAGTGGCTGCCAACCACGTTGGAAGAAGGAGATGCAGCTGTTACCCACTTGAGTGGTCTGATGAGAGAGGAGAGAGCAGGGGGAGTAAGACGGAGAAGAACAACAACAAGGATCTTTTCTTGGCTGATAACTGACAGAGGGCCCACTGCCCTTTTTTGGAAGCTTTCAACAACTTGCTTTTACCCTCCTTTCCTCCCAGTGCTATCCTTCTCTGCTCCTTAAATATTTTTGAAAAAAAATAAAAGGGAGAGAATTTTGAAGTCCTCTGAGGGCTAGCAATGCTTCTCTCACCACCACTGATGCCAGAGGGAGTTGCTGCCCATCCAGGGTGGTTATAGGCTCAGTGGGGGAGGAAGCTGACAGTGTACAATTAACTTGCCCCTGCAGGGGCAGAGGCAGGAGGAGGGCCTCCACAGAAGGAACAACAGGAGAATGCGAACATTCAGAGTTTACAAGGAGCCTGGCAGGGAGTCTGGTTAGCTGTGGAGCTGGCACAGAAAGGGGCTCAGAGATGGGTCTGGCTGGATGGCTACCAAACAGAGCACTAGAGGTGGAGGCAGAGGGAGTGGGGGCTGGGACATGACACCTGTTTCCACCTGCCCAGAGTCTCTTCACCTCTAAACTGAGGAGGATAGTAATCACTATTTCTACATCATCGTGCAATTGTGCAATCAAGGCAAGGGAAGTGTTTTGCATGCTGTAAGGCACTGTGAGGATGTGAGGTCTTTACTACGAGCTTGAAACCGCAGCATTAGGGATTTTAGGAACCCTAGTGTTTCTGCTTGCAAAAGGCAATTGCCAAACTCTTCATACTGGAATTCCATCTGCCTTCTGCGATGTCTTCAACAGAAGTTAGAGATGAATCCCAGGGTATACTTTTATCCATGCAGCTTCCCCGAGACCATAGCTCAGTGCAAAGTGGGAAAAGGGAGTCAGCAGTGAGACTGGAGAGAGCCCAGGGTGGCTGACACCTGAAGGCAGGTGGAAGGCATGGATGTGGGAAAGGACCCTGCAGAGGCAGGCTCCATGCAGGCCACTGAAGGCATAATTGGCTGACTTCATGGTTATCTTCCTGATGGCAAATAACTTCCCAGGGTGACCAGGGCAAGCAGGGTAAGGAGAAGCTGGGTATAAAGAGGTATACACCAGTGACTTAGTCCTGACTCTTCATCAAGATCTCATCAGCTGAGTTATATTCCTCCCAAAGATCCAGGGCATGGCAAAAAGCCTCAAGAATTACAAGGGGAGATAAAAAGGAATTAGCGATTCTGATACATATAGACAAAAGAATTCAAAAATAAATCTTTAATGTCTGTGTGTTTGATAATTTACAAAGTACTAATTTAGAAGCAATATGATGGTCACAGGTAATAACAGCTACCATTAATCCTACCTTATGATGCTCTGAGCACGTAAGAGTGTGTCTTGTGAATGCACACTTCCATCTCTAATTTTTACAACATGCCCACAAGGCGGAAAACATTCCAGTTTTACAGATGAGAAAAATGTAGCTCAGAGGTTAAAAACTAAGCCAAATGCACAAACCTATGAAGGATCAGGGATCAGCCTGGAAAGCAAGAGGACTGGTTCCTGAGTTTCTCTGTATGCATAGTGTATGCATAGAATTTATGGATTCTGTTGAAGGAGATGAGCACATTATATTCTTCTGATTAAGAAGAAGAGTTTTAACTTCTATAATATTAATGATGATGATAAATAACATGTACTGAGTATTCAATATGCCCCAGGCACTATTCTAAGCATTTTACTTATTTATTTATTATTTATTTATTGAGCCAGAGTCTCACTGTGTCACCCAGGCTGGAGTGCAGTGGCACCGTCTTAGCTCACTGCAACCTCCGCCTCCTGGGTTTAAGTGATACTCCTGCCTCAGCCACCTTAATAGGTAGGATTACAGGCATGCAACACCACACCTGGCTAATTTTTATATTTTTAGTAGAGACAGGATTTCACCATGTTGGCCAGGCTGGTCTTAAACTCCTGACCTCAGGTGATCCACCTGCTTTGGCCTCCCAAAGTGCTGGAATTACAGGCATGAGCCACCACATCTGGCCATTGTTCTAAGCATTTTAAATTCATTGCTTCATTATATCCTGCAATTCTATTATTGTAGTACTATTATCCTTACTTTGCCAATGAAAACACTGAAGTTCAGAGTGGTCAAGCCACAGAGAACAACGCCTGGCTACACACTAAAAACATTCAGAGAATATTAACTTTTATTATTCATCCCTACTTTTTGATGTAGCTTCCAGTTCAGCCTTGGGCCTCCTGTAGGTCTTGAGGAGAGTCACAGGGTCCAGCGGCCCCTGAGTTGGATAAACCAATCCACATGGATTGTACAGTGTGAGGATCACTCCTCCAGCCAGGGGAACAGCAACAGAGCCTGCCCTCATCTCTCCCTACCCTGGGTCCCCTGAAGCCAGTGGTATTAAGCATAGTTGCTCCCAACCATCTGGGGTTGACAGGAGTTGACTGAAATGCCAGAAGGCTATGCCAGCTGTCAATCTGGTAAGAGTGATTGGCCACTGGTGGTATTTAAAAGCTCACAGAGTTGGAGGCTTGGAGAAGGAAGCCATGTCTAGACAGCAGGAACTCCAGGGACCAGAGCTTTGGGTTGATGAGAGAAAACAGAAGTTACCAGGTCTGAAAGTCACTGTGAATTTATCTGCTTTCATTAGAAAAACAAGCTGACCAACACCAGTGCTCTAACTCCTGAGATTAGCAGGCTGCCTTGCTTTATGCCATCAATGTATTCCTGAAAAGGTATATGGAAATCCAGTGCATGCTAATCAGAGCATACTCCCCGGAGACTTTAGCTTTCATCTCAGAATTGCTTTATCTTCATTTCTGATTGATGCTCAGTGGACAGTGATTCCAACAATGCGAACTTAAGTTTTTCTGCCCTCAGGCTCTCAGCCAAGTGGTTAATCACGTGTAAACAAACGTTTACATGCACCAGAGACCTCCTGATTAAAAACAACTCTGGGATGGAACCCTTTGTAAAGAATCATGTGTGTAAGGGGAAAACTACCCCAACTTATATTTGGTGAGCTAGAAAGTTCATATATCATGTTTTCTTAAAGTGTGAACTCCCTATTACAAACAACCATTCTGATTGGTCAGTTTACTTTGAGAGAAACTCTGGCCTCTTGCTAAGCACAGGGGACTGCTCTATGTCTGGGGGGAATACGCATGAACCTAGGAATCAGAAATGTCTGGAGCTGTTTGCATCTTAGGTTCTTGGATGGGTATTGGGACACCCTGCATATTTTCTGGGGAGAGTGCCCATAGCTTTCAACTGATATTCAAATGAGTCTATGATCCAAAAATACGTGACACATTTATTCTAGATGCTCTCAGAGAGGAAGAAGCCCAGGGAATGTTTTCCTTACCTGTAGCCACCACAAGTCCTGGGGCTGTCTCCTTGCTAGAGATTCTTCCTGAGGAATATGGATTTTCAGAGAGCTGCAAGTGCAGATGTAATGAACAGAAGGGCTAAAATGGAGAAGGAAATAGTTTCATTCTAGGAAATTCCAGACACTTGTACCCCTGTCCCACTAGAGATGGGCTTCCCACTGTTTAGCTACCAGAAATACCAAGGCATTGGATGGTAAGCCACACAGTTTTGGGCAAGAGTCATCTGCAACTGAGACAGCCGGTACACTCACATTAGAAGCTCCACTGAGCACCTTCCTTAAGTCCTCTCCTGCCTCTCTTCCCCAACCACAATCTCCTGCCTTTCCCTCTCTTCCTCACCAAACCCATCCAAGGTCCAGTTCATGGCTGGCTTTGTGAAGCCTCCTTGACTATTCCTTATACCAAGATGATGCTAAAATTCTCACATATCTGATCTTGACCATCATTCTGCTTCCTGGAGCTATAAGGGTCGTCTAAGAGGAGTGAAGAGGGGAAGTTATGTGAATTAGGCCGGGCCCTCCACCTTCTTCAGCCAGATTGTCTCTGTCTCTGTTTTACGTATTTTGTTCCTATCTATAATTTTATGTAAAATATTTGAAGCCATTATCTAAAACCTATATAAGTCTGTGTTCTCTATTTATTCACTTATTTATTCATCTATCCCCATTGGAGTATCCTTAAAAGGGATTGGGGATTTATAGAGACATTTTCTGTATGATAAATACAAATAAGAAGATGAAGAAATAGAAGGTAAGAGAAAATCAGATTAAAATAAGATGAAGGTAAGGTTTGAGGAAAACAAAACTCATGCTGTGACCAACTCCTAGAGGTAAGCAGGCATTTATCTCTGACCCTCCTAGTACCCAAAGCAAATATATGGAATAAGGCTGAAAATTACAAAGGGAAAGGATGCTGTTTGCCTATTTACCATTGTAGTCCCATTTTTTAACATAGGGTCTAGAATATGTTAAGTGGTTAGTAAATCTGTTTGAATAAGTGGCAAGAGGTAACTTTTTGTTCAGAAGAAACAACAATTTCTGGGACCTTAGAATTGTTTCTTATAGAGGTCCTTATTCAGAGGGCACTGAGGGTTGTGGCTTTTATTAGTAATGAACCGTCTGGCCTCCTCACACAGACCAGCAGCACTTGGGGCCAGAGGTACATCTCACACATCATGTCTTCTATGGTGCCTGCCCCAATATTCCCTACAGTAGGAATCCTGGAAATGCTGATAGATTAACTGTTCCATATGGACATTCCAGCCTAACTCCCCCCTCCCCTCACTCTGGGCTCTCAAGGCAACTTTTGCTTGCCTCGCCATCTAGCAAGCATTTATCAAAACATGATGCATCATGTCAGTATCAGTTAACAAATGTATTACTATTACTAGCTGTGCCTGGGACCCTTGAGCACAGGCTCCTTCTCTTACATGTTTCTTTGCCTTACTATGAGATGGAGCACACAGTAGATCCTCAGTAAATGCCTGCATAATTCAACTGGGCCTTCTACACAATTGGTCTGCAGTCTGAGTTCACAGACCACTGCCTTGGAAGTTTTAGAAAATTACTGCTCAGCACCACCTGAGCTCTTAAGACCCTTTGATGAAAGCCTTTGACACAACTTCTCCATGTGGCTAGCCTGCCCTGTGAACTTCCCATGAGGCTGAGTGACTGACCAGCAGGCAGTGCACTGGGCTTCCTCTCAGGTCCACATCCGGAGCTTGCAGCAGGCGCCAATCCCTGCCTTTGTTGTAAGTGATGTATGTCTTCACCCGGTCATCCACCTTCTTGTTTGCCAGAAATATCCCTTTGATACCTGCTACCTAGGAAAAAAGGTGAGAGATGGAGAACCATGTTGGGCTAACATGCCCATGGTCTTGGAGAAGCCCCCTAATTTCCCATGGCATGTTGGGGTTCCAAGCAAGAAGAGGAGGAACGTGATAGGAAACCTTGTAAGCCATGTGGTCTCCGAAAAATGTTTAAGAAGTTCATCTCTGAACCTTATGCCACCCCCTAGATGTCCCTTTCCAAGCTTACCCATCCACTTTTTCCCATCTTGCTTGTCTCTGTACTTTGCTCCACAGGACTTTATCTTTAATTAACTATTAACATTCCCTCTGAGGTGCTAGTGGCTGGCAAGAACTGAAGGAGTTACCCCCCTTCCAGCAATCATGTGTTTCTGTTCAGGAGAGGCCTGTAGATGGGTATTCCATAACAGTGGAAGTTGAGGCATTGTGATTAGTAGCAAGAAAGATATCCTGGGGCAGATGATCCAGCTTGGAGACCTGGCATATATCTCTTTCCATGCCACTAGCTCACTGTGTGACTTTGCATAACTCCCATATCATCTCTGGGACTCAGCCAATGGTCGCTTTGAAAATGAAGGAATAAGCTCTTCTTTTTCCCAGTTGGTTGGCAAAGGATTCATGAGACTATGCAAAGCACTCACCAGTGTTCCCATGTTTTGAGATTTGCGTGCCTTTGATATTTTGACGGGAAAAGAGCATCACCATAAAATAAGCAGCTAGAGGATTAAAGGAGATTTATCACCCAGAAGGGTTCCAGGGTAAGTACAAATTCTACTCAAACTTTTATTCCTTATAACATTCTGGGCAAGGAAAGCAGATATGTAGAATGACAACTTCCTGCATCAAAGAAAGATTCCCTTCACTTTTTTCCATGTTTCAAAGGCAAATAGCATGTTGCAAAAGGTAATTCAATTACTTTAAATACATATAAACAATAGGTTCAATGGCAGGTTTTGTGGGTGACACTCAGATATCTTAAGTTTTAATTGTATTTATGCCCCATTCTTTGAGTATCATGGTTAACTGAGGTTTGCTGCACTTTGCAGAGAATGCCAGTGGGAGGAAAGGGTAAGAGTTTCACAGAAGTGAGCTATTTATTTTTTTTTCTAATGACATAATTTAATTGAGGAAATAAAAAGTCTTCTTTTCTTTTTTTTAAGTAACCTGATTGACCTTGAAAGAGAATGCCAGCCCAAATACAAATAAACAAACAAACAAACAAAAATGGACAGAGAATTTCAGGAGGAAAATAGAATTATCTGGAAGGACACCAACAGGGAAATTTGATGAAGGGCCAACAATGGAATTGATTAGATTCCTACCTGGAACAGAGGATAGGTAGGCAAAGAAACCAAGGTAGGGGAGGGGCATGATGTCTGAGCCATGCCCTCCCTAGAGACCGCCACCCTGTCCTAATGGCTTAAGGTCAGGGCCATTCCAGGAAGGACAGCATCTCAAATGCTCATCTAGGGAATATGAGCCCCCCAGATCACCTCAGTGTTTAAAACCAACTGCAAAGGTAGATATCTTAAACCTGATTACTAATCATTCCTCACAGATAATGGAATTTGGGTTTCTCTAGAACCTTCTACCTGATAGAGGCCTTACAGTATTTTGTTTAGCCACAGAGCTGATGCCTTTTCTGCTAGACCACCAGCTAATGATTCCAGAGAATTCACTCCCCTAAATCAGTTGCTCTCTCCCACATGTACCCAGGGCCTTGCTATCCACTTCTTGGATGAAAATATTTGGATATGACCCAGACACCTTGGCCCTGGTTCAGTTGTTCCTCGAGGGGCTGCTGTAGCCCCTTGTGATACCCCCAGCTCAATACATCACAGCAAGAATTCCAGCCACTCAGCAACCCCTTTTGCTCTTCCAGGTGAGCAGGTTTAGCAAATTAAACAATCATTACCATTACCACTACCATGTTTTCCCACTGAGCACTCCACCACTTGAATGGGCAT
Organism: Plecturocebus donacophilus; assembly: GCA_004027715.1. Lineage (NCBI taxonomy): Eukaryota > Metazoa > Chordata > Mammalia > Primates > Pitheciidae > Plecturocebus > Plecturocebus donacophilus. The sequence goes on along the minus strand of PVKP010005781.1, from coordinate 12,941 downwards.
TTTCTGTGTATCCCACGTATTCTAAGAACAAAACCAGGAGAATGGGGACTGAAAAGATGTAGAAAGGAGAGACTCTCAGGAAACCCACTTGTGCTCTAAAGCTGTTTCTCCTGCAGTTGAACAGAATGCCACAGCAATCTCCTTCTTGTCTGAAAGAACCAGAACATTTCCCGCTTGTGTTTGGATAGTTCAAAGCCCTGACATTATAACTGAACTGCTTTTTGGCTTCATGTCTTGTATAAATGGACTGCAAGTTTGGAGGGTACTTGGCTTTTGTGTGTCCTAAGCCAATAGCTTTCACACTTTTTGACTGAAATCCAGGTAAAAAATACATTTCTGTTGCAACCTAGTAGACTCACACTCATATATGCATGTCTCTGTACACATGTATGTACACATATATTTCTGAGACAAAAGTATTATGAACAACTATTTACCCTCACTAAATGCAATGTAAAGGAATTGGAGAATGAGACATGCATCTTTGCTAGTCCTCATCCAAGGAGGTACATAGCATTGAATTAACTTTAAACATATTTCCTCCCACTGTTGTTTGAAATCAGATGTTTGACTGTTGCTAATGATCGCAGCAGTCCAGGGAGAAGGGTACCAGTTTGTGATGGTGCCCACAGAAGAGGGCGATACAAGGTGTCGAGCCTGTGTGGTCCACTTTCCCTCTGGGAATCAATTTGAGTGCAGAGGGAAACTGACAGCAGGCCCCTTGGCGGAATGCTGAGTCCAGGTGGCATGGTCATCTGTCAGTCACCTCCCAGGGACCTCAGGACAAAGAAGCCAGGGCTCTGCTGAGAAAAGCAATTACCATGATCTGCCTTGGGCTGTCCCTAGAGTCCCACCTGCAGTTAGGGGCTGAGGAAGGTCGGTTCAGGGAAAAAGCCCCTGTGGAGTCTCTAAGTAGCTGTCCTTCTGGCCCAATAAGGGTCACTGAAGGTGATGATAAAGCAGAGGAAAGATGACAGGCTCTAGGGAGAGGAAAAGCAAGAAAACATCAATAAGATGGGCAAAGAGGCTAGAATGCTGAGGCTGGCTCGGGAGGTTTCATTTTTTTCCATCCAGGTATACTAGGTCCAGTTATTTAGTCACTGAAGAAAAGCAAATCACACCGTGATGAGTTACCACGAAGTACCCATCAGAACAGCTTCTTTCTCTCTCTCTCTCTCTCTCTCTCTCTCTCTCAAACCAAGCAAGAGTTGATGAAGATGTAAAGCAACTGCTATTCTCATACCTTGCTGGTTGAAATGCAAAATCACAGCACCACTTTTGGAACAATTTGGCGGCTTCTTGTAAACATATACTTACATTCAACTCAGCAATCCTACTCTTATTTACCCATGAGAAATAAAAATTTATGGTCATGAGAATGTTTACAGAAATTTTATTCATAATCACACAAAACCAAAAAAAGTGACCTAAATGGTCTTCAGCTGGTGATTGAAAAACCACCTCTGTCACATCCACACAACAGAATGCTGCTCAGAAACAGAAAGAACCGACGTATTCAACAACGTGGGTGAATCTCAAATGCATTATTCCAAGTGAAAAAAAGCCACACTGAAAAGGTTACCTACTGTATAATTCCATTTACTCACTCTCTAGAAAAGGCTAAACTGAAGACAAAGAGAGGTCAGGTTGGGGTTTGTCAGTGACTTTGGGTAGAGGAGGGTGGACTACAAAAGGGCAATAAGGGAATATTTTGGGTACTGGAACTGCCTATGTCTTGATTGTGATTTGCGCACACAGTTAGACAACCAAATGCACAAATCAAAACTCACAGAACTGTATACTAAAAGGGTAAGTTTTACTGTACATAAATTATACCTTCATAAAAAAATGCAAAAAAAAAAGTATTGTGAGAAAAGCCTCAATGATTTGTCAAGCAGACATGGATTTCTTCATATGCAGTGCCACTAACTGTGTGGTAGGAGCCAAGCCACTAAATTCTCGGCATTTCTGTCATCTCACAGGCACAATGAAGAATGTGACATTGTGAGAGATAAGTAAGAAAAAAATACATAAGTTGTTTATGACTGTGCAATCCAATACAGTGACCAATGACTACAAATGAATACTTGAAATGTGGCTAGGGGGACTAAGAAACTAATTTTTAATTTCATTTCATTTTAACAATAGAAATGTGAATTTAAGAATGGATATCCACTTCAGTTATTGGCAAACCTTTAAGTATGTTAAGAATAACATGGGTATATGGATCTTCTTTTTTTACTGTACACTTTAGGAAATGTTAAATAATGATTTAATGATTAAATAATGTTAAATAATGAAAATTTAGCATATAAATTGAGATTCATGGAACATGTAAAATACATCCAGGATTTTATAGACTTACTATGGAAAAATATAAAATAAATAATTGTTTACATTGAGCATATACTGAAATGACATTTTAGATACTTTGTTTAAATAAAAATGTTATTACAACTAATTTTGTCCATTTTTTTTACTTTTTTTTTTTTTTTTTGAAATGAAGTCTTGCTCTGTCACCAGGCTGGAGTGCAGTGGTGCAGTCTCGGCTCACAGCAACCTCCGTCTCCCTGGTTCAAGCAATTCTCCTGCCTCAGCCTCCTGAGTAGCTGGGACTACAGGTGCATGCCACCATCCCAGCTAATTTTTGTATTTTTAATACATACAGGGTTTCGCCATGTTGGCCAGGATGGTTTCGATCTCTTGACCTCATGATCCACCTGCCTCTGCCTCCCAAAGTGCTGGGATTACAGACGTGAGCCACTGTTTCTGGCCTGTTTCTTACTTTTTAAAATGTGGGAAGCAGAAACGTGAAAGTGTGTATGTAGCTTACCTTATATATATTTATTTGACAGTGCTGGTCTAAGGCATTGCCAGGTACACTGTGGTTATTATTGCAGGGAGTTATAAGTTGGATGCAAAATATCCAGAAGAGCATTGAAGAAAATGTATCACACTGGCAGCTCAGAGAATGTTGCCATAGTATAACTGTGGGTGTTGGAAAGAATATTTGTTTCTTGATTTATTAGGGAGAGTAATTAAAAAGAAATGTAGTTTACAGCTGGGGATGTGAAGACACTGCAATAGAGCTCTATATAAAAAGAGTGTTAGGAGGATAATGGTAAGCACACATAATAGACTATATTCACTGTCAATACCAAACTTATTTTAAAGGAGTCAGCTTCTGACACCTCAAGGAAGAGGTCAATTATTATTTGGCCTTCAAGTGTTATTTTCTCCCCAATTATATAATTATAGTCATGGCAATATTATACTTTGAGGCAAGAGTTCAAGAAAGAAAAAGCAAGAGAATCTCTCTACAGCAGGAGACAACTCCAACAGATTTGAAATGGAAATTATCTCAGCCTTGTTAGATTTTGGGGAGTTCAGTGGGGTTGATCTCCATTGGTCCAAGGATTTTTCAGTGCCAAGGCTTGCAAGACAAATTCTCAAATAAGTTCTTGTTTCCTTTGTTTCCTCTCCATTATCTAGAAGAGGCTTCAGAAGTCCATGCAGAAGATGGAGTGATACACCCGTGGCTTAAGTGGTCAAGGTCAGCCCAAGCCACCTGATATCTGAAAATTATCTAAAGGCATCTCCAAACTTTTGAGTCAAGGGGAAACAGGTATAACGCCCTATTGTAATATAAAGTTACAGATAACCTGGCACAGGGGACTATATCATACATGCAAATATTTTCTGGATATGTAAATATGAGGGGGAAAAAGAGAAATACCAACCCAGGCCAGGTGCAGTGGCTCACACCTGTAAGCCCAGCACTTTGGGCAGCCAAGGTGGGCTGATCACGAGCTCAGGAGATCAAGACCATCCTGGCCAATATGGTGAAACCCTGTCTCTACTAAAAACACGAAAATTAGCCGGGCATGGTGGTGTGCGCCTCTAGTTTCAGCTACTTCGGAGGCTGAGGCAGGAGAATCAGTTGAGCCCAGGAGGCGGAGGTTGCAGTTAGCCGAGACTGCACCACTGCACTCCAGTCTGGTGACAGAGCAAGACTGTCTCAAAAAAATTAAAATTAAAATTAAAAAAAAAGAGAGAGAGAGAAATACTAGCCCATAGCATAAATGTCTGACTCTTCAGTCAAGCTTTTTTCCAGTATATTTACAATCTTCATCCCTACTGCTCCACAAGGCCACTGAAGATTTCATAAAATAGGATGTCTACTCATCCAACTCTGGTTCTCTTATTTCCAACAATTTGTCTATAATTTAGCTAAACTCATCTATAAGTCTCCCCAAATTCCTCAAATTAGAATTAACCTTTTGTGACTCCAAAACCTGGTAGAATCACACCTCTAATACAAGTTAGACTGTGATAATTATCCTAATAGAGTCACTTATATCTTTCCAGTAATTATGAATCTTATGCACCAGTCCTAATATCATCAAACAAAATACACTTCACAAAAGTGTGTTAATTTAGCTGAATTGAATGTGAAAACTTACTTTCTCAGCTGCATTTGGAGTCCAGAAAAGTTGTAGTCTCTTTGCTAACTGGCCATATGGTACATAATCATAGTTTCTATGAAAATTTCCAGTAAAGAAGGTTAAATTCTAATGACCCCTAGAGACCAATTGAATTGAGCTTTATCTCCAAACCACAGAATGTATCTCCAGGTGCAAAACAGCATTATCCTCTAAAAAATCTTCAATATGGTCATGGTCTAGATAACGTCAGGTTGTGATTTATTCACTTGGTATTACATGTTTTCTAGAATCTGAAATTCAGTTACTTATCCAACCCTCATTCTTGTCCCTGACAAGCTTCTATTCCACACAATTAGCCTGGCTAGCTTACTTTCTCACAAACCTTCACCATCCATTCAGTCCTTGGCTCATTCCCTTCCTACATTTGGAATGCCTCCTACTTCTTCACTATTTCCTCCCCAAAGGAAAATTATAATCAGAGTGGTGATGTTGAGAAAAAGAACTGCATGTGTACAGTTCATTCCCATACCCCTGCCCCTCTTTTAGGGATCTGCCTGCAAAGGTCACATCCTTTGTACATCAATGCTGCGGTGTCATAGGAACAGGCTTCTATAGGACAATCTTTGATTTATCATTTCTGCCAGGGACTGAATGGATGAATTCAATTCTGGGGCACATTGTTATCAGTCCCACTTCCTTGTGCATAATTTCTAAACGCAATAAAGCTATGCTTGCTATCCATTTGTCTCACCCTTTGTTGCTGTCCTAATTGGTTCAAGCATTGGCCAGGTAAATAAGGAACTTTGTTTACTGACCCCCTCAAAACCCAACAAATTAGACTGCAAACTCTCTGAAGGTAAAAACTATGTCATAACTCTCCCACCTTCCTCATGGGCTTGAACACAAAGTAGGGGTGTGAGCAATCCTAAAATTGAATAGAAAACAAGATCAAGAAAGCTGATTTTATTTTTTGTAAAGTTGCCTTATCTGTTATGTCTTCTCTGTAGATGCAATGACACCATGCATTTATTTTTTCTTCAATAAGACTGAAAACACAAGACCAACTTCAGTGGAAAGAAAAAAAATTATAAGTATCTGGGCACATTCTTCATTTTGATTCATGCTTCATTTCATATCACAGTGTCTCACTGTTGTAAATGACCAAGGAGTTTCAGGCACCCCTTCTTAGAAAAAGAGCAGCATAGTGGCAAACTCACCCACTGTACCAAGAAGATCAGCGACACCAGAATTTCTTGACTGCAAGGTCATCTGCAACAATGCCCACCCTCCCCTATTTGGGTCTGATCACAGGGACAGAATAACAGCCTTATCTCTATGGCTTTACTTGTACAAACAGGAACTTGGAATGGCCTCTGTCCTGGGAACATTAATCCAAACCCTCCCACAAGATGTGACTTATTGTCCAATAGCAAAGGTGTATTTCTGCCTCCTGGTATGATTAGAGGCATAGAAATGTAGGCTTCCCAAAGGTATTTACTCCCCTTAGTCATCTCTACTAGTCTCTACATCTTTATGAAAAAATCTGCAACATTTCCCAAACTGGGCCCTTGTTGTTTAAGGGAATTATTTCAGCACTTGTCAGTTACTCTCTAGGAAATCAGGGTATTTCTACTGATTTTGTTTTCTACCCAATGACATTCACTTCTTTGATTTGCCCAGTGCCTTTATGTTGTCATCTCTCTACCTAACAGAACAGGTACAATGATAAATATTTCCATCGCTCTCAGTGTATTAGTCCATTCTCACACTGCTATAAAGATACCACCTGAGACTGGGTAATTTATGAAGAAAAGAAGTTTAATTGACTCACAGTTCTGCATGGCTGGGAAAGCCTCAGAAAACTTACAACCATGGTGGAAAGCAAAGGGGAAGCAAGTTATATCTTACATAGCAGCAGGACAGAGAGAGGGAGCGAGGAAGTTCCACATTTTAAAACCAACAGCTCTTGTGAGAACTCACTCACTATCATGAGAACAGCGTGTGAAAACCACCCCTATGGTGGAATCACCTCCCACCAGGTCCCTCCCTCAACACGTGGGGAATACAATTCGAGATGGGATGTGGGTAGGGACACAGAACCAAACCATATCACTCAGTAACTGAGTAGCCAACTTAGATACCAATTTAGGGCTGCTGCTGGGACTTGGACAGGCACTGCCCAGAGACCACCATTTTAAAGCTTCTGAAGCCCATGCACTTAGCCTTGTGTTCTGAAGGCCACTCCTACTCTTCAATAGGAAAACCCACAAGGAACAGCTCACCCAGCTCTGAAGCCACCATCCGGAATAGACAATGTACCTCTTTCTGTGAATGATCTCAACCATCACAGTCTGTATGGGTGTGGCCAATGGTTACTGGTGAATATTGGATAATGAGATACACCTTCATTGCTCAACTCAATCCTTCATATCCAGGTGGTTAGTCAAGTTCCTTTACTGGGGCCAGGGCTATCAAAGGTCACATACTGTCACTATAAAGGGCACCACATCTTTTAGGTCACTGAAAGTAGTTCTCGTTCTCTCTCTCTCTCTCTCTCTCTCCAATTTCTACATGGAGTCACTTGGTTTCCTAAGTAAATTATTTTTTAGTGATCACATTTTTTAACAAGCTTAATATACATGACACATTCATGTCAAGGCCAGTTTTTTACAAGGCACACACACTCATGTCAAGGCTAATTTTTTACAATGCACAGATGTTGGCATCTGGTGGCATCTTAGAAAAACTTTCATTCCCACCATTGATATTCACTTTTATTTCCCTATAAAATTTGTTCACAAAACAAGACTTTCCAAATAATTTGAGGCACATAAATAGTACTATTCCCTCCACTCAGGGTCCACACAAGCAATATAGCATTTACGAAGCTACTTAAAAAATCATGTAGGCCAAGTACCTTAATTTCTGTCTGGTAATCCATTGTTTATACATACAAGAATACTAACTTTATTTAGCTGGCCACCACACTAGATGCATCACATCCATCATCTCTCATCCCACAGCAATCTCCTTATGCAAATATTTTCTCTCTATTTTACTAGAATTGAGGCATATAGAAGTTAAGTCCCTTGCCCAAAGTCACACAGTTGCTAAGTGGTAGAGCTGGAATCTGAACCCAGAACTCCAGTGCTTGTGTTTATACCATTAAAACTCATGAAAAGAGAGGTATATCTGAGGGAAGGGCAATGTTGGCTACATACCTCATACAATTCTATGATGACGTTCCCCATTAGACCTCGGCTGCTCTTGATGTTCTCCATGGCCAGAGTGAAGTAAATCCCACGCATGTCTGAGATGTAGAGGTTGTACGTGTCATTCTGGTTCCATTCTTGGACCGCTGCAAATACTTGGTTCTCATCTGTACTGATGATGTGCATGTCCTGAAAGAAGATGGAAGGCTTGTAAGGCAGCAGATCTCCATATCTCTCTGCCCATTGGGATGCCAAGTAATTACTATGACTTATGAAATTGCTGAGAAAAAGCTTGAGTTATAGGCAATGTTAAACAATTCCATGTTGAACCAAGGCTATAAATTATGAGCTTCATGATTTTTGTTCCTTGCTAAGTGACAGCAAAATGGGTGTAAGAGGCTTTGGTTGATATCACTTCCCATGGCTTCCAAGGATTCATCTACTTTCATTTTTTATTTTTATACCTAAAATATAAGGGTTAGCACCAACAGAGACAGACAACCTTGCTAAAGGAAGCTCACACATGCAATGAAGACAAAGCCCATCTTGTCATCAGATATTCATTTATGTTTTTAAATTCCATAGTATGGTGGTTTACACACTTTTCTTTAGAATCTTCAGAGTCACGAGGATTCCAAGAAATGTGGTATGGAGGTATAACCAATGAGTGGGGCTCTAGACCTACAATACTGTTTCAATCAGAGCAGAACCAACTGCATCTGTTGTAAACACTGGAGTTCTGTGTAATATTTTAGAAGTAAAAGGTAAGGGAGGTTCTGCTGACAATAAAATTATATTGAAGATCACTGATATAGAGAAAAGGATACTAAACCTGGAATTTAATGTTCTGGGTCCAAATATAAGCACTGCTATAAGTAAGATGCATGATGCCGAATGTGTCAGTCTCTCTGAACTTCAGTTTTCTAGCCTAGTGAAGAGGTTCAGCTACCAAGAAAAACATATATTTGGGCACTAATCTAAGCCATCTAAATGTATTTTTTCAATTCATAATGAAAATAATTTTGTGAGGGGGTTGGTATGATTATTTCCATTTTACTGAAGAGCAAACAAAGGTGCACAGAAGTTTACCAATCTGTTCATGGCAGAACCAGTTTTTAAACTTCTGTGGTCTGACTCCAAACTAACGGATAGTTTCCAGTCATTTGGATATATAATCTCTAGATTAGGGATTTCAAACTGATGACTCATGAAGTAAATATGGATCACAAATATTTAGCTTGGACATATTCTGTATCGAAAACCAGAGTCTCTGGTCATTCAGGTGGAGTCAGGACCCTGAGTTAGGGTCTCAGCCCTCTATATCCATATGTTCTTATGGTCTGCCACTTACACACACTGATGTTAACTTCCTGGTTCCTGACATCACTTTAGTTTTAATCCTGGACTAGATCATTATTTTTTTAATCAAAAACATTTTAGAGACAGGATTTTGCTCTGTTTGGATCATTTCTAAAATCAAATCTAGTAGTTTACAATTCAAAATAATTTATAAAAGCCAGTTTGCATATGTAGGTAGACACCGTACAAAGATTATCGTAAACTTAAGCCCTTACCTAGAGAACTTACACAGTCAGGAGGACATGCTGACATGGATAATCATTTGCCAAAAATGGAAGTAGTTAAAAAATGCATGAACATACGATGTATATGCCAAAGAGTAATAGATAGCAGAAAGAAAGGCAATCTTGTTGCTGGGATGAAAAGCACTGGTAAAAGGCTGATGGGTGACTGGAGCTGACAGTAACTTAATAATCAGGCAGTGTCTAGCCTTTACTGTGTTTGACCAACCTTTCCTAGAAACTATTTCAAGTAAAAAGAAACAGCAATGCCTGTAATGTCAGCACCACAGAGAGCTCCTCCAAGATGATTTACAAAGGAGTAAACCCATTTGATTTGGACAACCTGGAGGTGAGAGAAGGAGAAAAGCAAGTTCTGGATTTTTTATTGAAGATTCTTTGTCAAATTGCAGCCTCTGGCCTTGAACTCTCTAGGTCACCTTGACTAAGACCTCACTTGCTCATTTGTGCTTACACACCTTGTAGAATTACAGGTTCCTGCTGAGCCGCTTGAAAATGGAAAGAAAGCTTACTCTTAAAATCCATGTGATGAAATCGTGTTGTGTTGGTGTGGAATGAATGCCCAAGAACCCAGTAGGAGGGGAAATCGCAGCTGCAGGAAATACGAATTAAATTCACTTACCCTGTTAAAAATGCAATAGAAATGCCTGGTTTTTCCCAGATGTTTTGGTCATAAAAATGAATGAGCTAAGTTATTTTAGACTAAACTAATGTAAAAGAAATGGGAAAAGAACAACTTAAAACACCAGAGCATGGTCAGAATTAGAGGCAGCCAGGTTCACTGAGTGCATATTAGGTTAATGCTGTCCTGGAGCTATGTCACCTGGAGTAAAGCTGCTCTCTCGTATCCAGAATTCTGAGATATCTGTTTGAGAATATCTCAATTTGCCAAAGCTAACAAATGACATTACTAAGATATAAAACTACAACTTAATCTTAATTTAAACCTAATCTTAATCAAGAAGCTAACTTTTAAACACTGTATCAGTGGGGATATAATTTGGTGTGCATCAAAATGACCTAGCAATCTTAATAGCATGCAGACTTGTGCCGAGAACATTAACCTAAAATGCACATACAGCAAACCTGGCTGCCTCTAATCCTGATCACTGTCTGAGATTGTAATTCAGTATATCTGGAGTAGACCCTTAGATTCTACCATCTGAACAAGCCCTCCAGATGATTCTGGTGCATATAAGTCCAGGTAATCACTCACTCTTTGAAATACTCAGAAACATATAACCTCTGTCTAAATAGGTCTTAATGCTTGAACGGGGTCAATCAATAGTAATTAGAACATTCAGTCTTCAAGAACAAAGAAAAGTGTAGTTAAAATTGGTCCAATAGAGACCTGAAAAATAATTAAGCTTATTTCTTGAACTGAGTTACCTCAATCTAGCTCCAAAGCATGTGTTATTGCCTTACTTGTTGATCCTGAGAATATGCAGGAAAAAATTTGGTGATAAATAGAGAAATCTAAGGAGGGAAAATGCCATAAGAGTAAATTTATATTGGGACTTTACTAAACTTGGAATTTGAAAAGCATCAGACATAATCACATACATATTTATATTTGGAAAGCAATTATAAATAGCATTCCCTGTCTGCCCCGCCAAGACAATAATTTGGGAGAGTTATGGTTGCTTTTGAAAACTAAAACCTGTGACTTTCTAGGTGAACAATGGTGAAAACACTTCACTGTTACCGAAGCATTTTATAATCTGGGCCTAATGTAACTTTATTCATTGTATAAATACCCATGTTATTAAGCATCTGCCATGTGTCAGATAATGGAAATACAGAGAGAAAGAAAAAGCAAAACCTCCTCTAAAGAAGATGCTTTCTGATGGTGGAGACATCACATACTCTAGTGGCCTTTATCAAATTTGACTAAAGTGACTATGTGCTATGATAGAGGTGCTAAAACCGGTGACTGGTGTACAAATGCTTACAGGTGACAATGAGGATGGCACAGTCAAAGAAATTTATGGGAATCTGTATAGCTTAAAAGCAGCTTTTCTCTGAAGGAGGTGAGGCAGAGAGTGGCTACATCATAAGGGGTACTATGGCACACCTAACTTTTACCCAAAGAATAGCACAGAACTATCACAAGATCTTAAGCAAGAGAAAGGCATGATTAGCACTGATCAATACAGAAATTTGGTTAGAGAGGATAGGGAACCTTGCATGAGCAAATTAATTGTGGAAGCATTGTGAAGAGGGGACTTAAGAGGGGCAATGCTAGAGGCAGGGAGAAAGGCTTAAAAGGTCATGGCAATACTCCAGATAATAACTCATGAGGGCCTGAACCAAGAAAGCCAGTTCTCTAAGAGGTCCCTAGGAGACAGACTGGTGCGATAGTAAGGAGTTAAAATCTACAGGGGGAGAAGGGAGTAGGACAAATACATAGTGCCTCAGATATGTGACTTATAAAACTCTGCTTTTCCTTTATAGCGCTCAATACAAGTATAATTAGTCTCTTACGTAATTATTTGTTTGATGTCTGTCTCTCTCATTAGATTATAAGATCCCAAAGAGCATAAACCATATCTTGCTTGTGTATTACTTTATCTCTGATACTCACCAGAGTATCTAGCACATGGTAGACATCCAACAAGACTACTGAATAAATAGAGTATATAAGTAAACATAGGAGAGAGATGGGATATGAGGACTATAAGGTGGAGACTAGAAGCTTCATCTCAGACTTGTTAAATGGGATCTTTAAGAGAGTCTACATCAAATAGGCAGTGGGATATGTTGTCTAGAGCTGAATGGAGAGAAACAGGCTGTGGTTGTAGATATAGGGGTCACCAATATTGAAAAAAAGTGAGGAATGAAGTCACCCAGGAACCATGCAGAATACAGGAAGAACTTGGGAACACTAACCTTTAAAGAGTGGTAAGAAGAAGGGGATCCAGAAAAAAAAATCATTTACAAAATACTACCAAAGGGAAGAGTATCAAGTATGGATTATTTTCGTCATTGTGAAATGTTCCAGAATGGTGAAAAGCCATAAAGATGTAGGGGCAGCTGTTGGATTTCAAATGCAACAGGCTACTGAAGCAATGGCCAGTGATTTTTAGTGACTCATAGTGGATAGATGGATGTAAAGGCAGAGAATATATAGTAGAAGGTTGAAGAGTGAATAGGAAGAGAGAAAAGAGATTAGAATTATAGATAACTCTTTAAGAAGTGTGGCCGTGACACAGCAGTGAAGGATAAATTAGTATTTGGGGAAATGTAAAAACTAAGGAAACAAAAGGTTAATATCATTGTCATGATCATTATAATGAATTTTCTAAAACATATTTCCCTTTCCTCTCTTCTGTTATTCAAAATGGAATTAACCATATTCTACTGTCAAATAAAAAATGAACCCAGACTTAGGTAAGAAGAGATTTTATTTGAAAAGACTTGCAATATCTGCAAGCACCTTAGAGTGAAGGCATAAAAGAATTACTTTTACAGGGAAAAGTAAAAGAAGACTAGAAAGAACTGGGTGTGCCAAGTAGGGTGAGCAGGTGGCATGACTGAGCAATTGAACAGGAAACTATTTTCTTTGGGGTCAGGTGATTCTCGGAAGGGCTGTTGAGGGGGAGCTTCCTCACTGCCATGCTTGCTTCAGCTCCCACTGCTTACAGAAGCTTAAGAGTTGGTCAATGTTCAGGGGCTTGCGTAAGGAG